>JBAMBR010000593.1:0-72892 GCA_037044475.1 Zaprionus obscuricornis
CATTGTATTGTGGCTGTGGCATATGTCTGCAGATATATATATATATAATATAGACAATATGTGGTATAGCTTTCAGTTAACGCCCCCCACGCTGCCGCATTGGTCATGCTATATAATATAATAATATATAATTTGCCATTACAACATTTTGTGGCGCAATTCTTCTTTCTAGTATTCAATTATTTCTATATAGACTTTGTAAAGTCTATATTCATTTTTCAACTGCATGAAAATTGAAGCCAAAGACTGATTTTATATATTATATAAGTGTGATCCTTATATACATATATTTATATATATATATATGATCATTGTGTGTAGATTTGCAATTGTCATTTGTGTAGTCGGCGCCAGTTTAAATACTTTTTGTCTTCATGTAGAAAATCAAATGTAGAGCAGTAGCAGTAGCAGTAGCACATGCAGCAAATTAAACAAGACACAGACAGACAGACAGACACTAAAGCAACCCTTCTCTCTTCTGCATAACTATGGCAAATGGGAGCGAGGCAAGCGACCATGTCATAGAATGTGACGCGTAGTGTAGTTCATTATAGCAAAAAGCAACAACAAAAGGCGTAAGGCAAATAAAGCTAAAAGAGAAAAAGGGACAAAAATGCTGCTACTGCCTGCTGCTGCTTATGATGATGATGATGATGCTCATAATGATGATGATGATGTTAATGATACTAAGGACGATGACACCCCTTGCGCTTCCTGGGCGCACTTCAAAAACTTAACCGTTAGGCATATGCGTGATTATCTCTCTTAGCCTACTGTCCAACAAAAACATAGAGTATGATGATGATGAGCGAGGTGAGGTGTAAAGTGTGTGTGTATGTGTGTTTGTGTGTGTGTGAGGCAATAGGGCGGACAGCAACAGCCCTTCAACAATTGCGCGATGACCCAGTTACCCGGCAACAAAGGCGGAAGCAAAAGGAAACATGTTGAAAGATCCGAGACGGCAGTGTAATAAAGAGATAGGCAGACACTGTAAATGTGTGTAAGAGAGACAGACAGAGAGAAGGAGAGAGAGAGAGAGGGAAAGATAAAAACTGGAATGAGAATAAAAAGGCACATGTCATCATAGAAATCAGTGAGAACAAGAGACAGGGAGCGAGAGAGAGAGAGAGACAGGCAACTGGGCAGCAATGGCCGCTGGCTACTGAGTAACAACGGCTACGGCTACGGCAACGGCTTATGGAAAATAGAAGGCAAAAAGGCGCTTGGAAAATTCATTAAAATGAACCAAGCATTGGGAGTTAAAGGATGCAATGCAAGGCATACATTTTTTTCTCTTTTCTTTTTTTTTTGTTTTTTAAGCGTAGCAACAGCAGAAGAGCAGCAGCAGCAGCCTTTTGCATATAACAATAACATTTCCGGTCAGCTTGCAGCTAGCATAACAGACAAAAGCAAAAGACATATACAGAGAGAAAGAGAGAAGTAGAGAGAGAGTGAAAGAGCGAGAGAGTAGAGCACAAACATATGAAGCGTAAACATATAATGAAAGGCGAAAAGAAGTAACAGCAACAACAGCAGCAGCAGCAGCAGCAACACCAGCGATTTGGGGGCAAAAGCAAATCCCCAAACGGAGTATGTCAGTTTGTCCGACACTTGGGGGAGCGTTAATGTGCCATAACGAATGCATTAGAGACCTTTCTGTTGTAAGCGTTGCCATGGGAGCCATTAAATATTTAATTATACTTTACTCACTCTCTCTCTCTCACTCTCTCTCTCTCTTGTCACTTTAATGCGCTGCATTCTGTTGCAGTCACAGCTGAGCATATTTCCCTTCAATCAAACAGAAGCCCCTTCAATAAAAAAACCAAAAAAGTATGCTACAATTTTCAAAAGTTCGAGCTGCTGCCATATGCCACACACACAGAGAGACCGACACAATCGTTGAACAAGAAAACATATGTTGATGCCGCCCCCATGCTACACACACACACACACACGCACGCACGCACACAGGCAAACGCACAAGTCATATAACAATACATAGAATATACAAAAAGCAGACGGCAGCAATAGCAATAGCAGCAACAGCAACAGCTTCTCTCGTTGATATCATTACTCAACCAACAAGCCACAATAAAACACACACACATACATATGCTTATAAGCTGCATAGGTATGCGAGTTTCCGTTTTGTTGAACTGTGCGTGCCATGTTCGTTTTTTGTCTGCGCTTTGCGCGTATTTGTTACCTCGCTTCCCCATACCCAGCAATGCTTACTCTCACTCTCTCTCTCTTCGTCACTCTCACTGTCTCTGTCTCTGTCTCTGGCTGTGTCTGTGTCTGTGTGACTGTGATATTATCAAGTGAAGTGCTTTTGCGGTTTTTGCCATTGCTTTTGTCTATCAGCTACACACACACACACGGCCTGCTGCCTGCACTGCTCGCGTCTCTGTCATAAGCGCGCGTAACGTTGATGTATTTGTAGATGTGTCTGTGTTTCTCTCTCTCTCTCTCTCTATCTCTGTGTGTGTGTGTGCGTGCGTTTTGGCTTTGTTATTATTACTATTACCACATGTTGTTTTTGTATTTAAGCTAATTCTTTTATGTACATAAAACGTGCAGCCACATAAAAATAAAAACCAAACAGCAAACAAACAGCAAACAAACAGCAGCAGAGAGAGCATACAAACGACAAATAACAAAAGCACAAAGCAAAAACAGAGAAGAAAAAAAAAAAGTGAACTAAAAGCGTCGCATGATAAGCCAAGTGGCGAATTCAAGCGTAGTCAGCATTGATAGCAGACAACAAACAACATGCAGAACAATTTTAGCTCCCCCCTTACTCTATCTAAACTCTAGCTCTCTATCTGCCAGCAACCCCCTCAGTACTGTACTTGTACAGTACTTGCCACATAACATATATATATATATATATACGTATAGCTATGCAGCTAGTTGTTGAGCATGGCAAGAAGCAAATGCGCGTTATCGTATAAAGGTAAAGGTGCCTACTTCACACAAAATTACCCTTTTCAATTTGCCGCCATTCTGCCACAGACACACACAAACACACACACACATCTCCACACTCTCACTCTCTCATACTCTTTCGCTCTGTGTGCTCGACGTACTCATTTTGTGTGCTCGTTTATTGACTTTTTGTCATTGCCGCTAATGCATAGCAGTAGCCAGCAGCGCACAGCAACACAGCAGCAGTAGCAGCAGTAGCAGCAGTAGCAGTCAGAAGACAATATCTAAGCACATATTGAGAGAGTGAGACACACACACACAGACACTCATATACTAACACATATGTACAGAATCAGCAGCATCAGAGAAGCAGCTTTATTTTTATGGCTCGCATTACGTTTAATGTTTGGCTTAACTTAGTTACTCTCGATGCTCTCTCACTCTCTCTTTCTCTCTCTCTCTCTCTCTCTCTCTCTCTGTGTGTATGTTGACGACTGCTGTGAATTCTCACTCTTTATTTTATTTTTTTTCTCTTCTCAACTGACTTTCACTAATTCTGTGTCCTTGGCGCACTCAGCAAGTGCGGTAATTAAGTGTCACAAGTAATTACAATACACTTATGCATGTGTGCTGCATGCAACATGGCTTTGTAATTAGACTTTAGCGCCAATAATAACCCCTCCTGCCATCCAACCCCCCCTCCAAAAAAAAAAAAGAAAAGAAAATGCGCCCCAGTAAACCGCAGACAATGGATAAAGCAAAAGTAAAAGCAATCACAAGTCACTTGCTGTTAATTTCAATGAATATTCTGTGAGCTTTGCAATTATTTACCTTGCAAACTTAAATCCAACTAACAAATGGGGAAAAAAGAAAAATATATATATATATATGCAGATATTTATATGTACATATATAAATGCGCTTTAGCGCGCAAGCAAATGCAAAAAGAGTTTATGCAAATAGCTTTGGCTTTAGAAGGATTTTAGATTATTACCTGCTATTTGTTGACTCTCTGACCCCTGACCTACTCAGTAAATGTTGATTAAGCAACTCTCTGCAATTGCAACTGCAGCGATGGGGTTGCCACATTAATAATGAATATAAATTTAATTTAAGTAAAAAATAATAATAAATGTAATAAAATAAATGAATAAATGTAAAAAAAAAAATATAAAATTTTTTAAATATATATAAAATAATTAAATTAATCAAATTATTTATAAAAATAAAATATTTAAAAAAAAATATTTATAAAAAAAAAATAAAATATTTTAAAAAATTATTAAAATTTATTATAAAAAAATAAAATATTTAAAAAATTATTAAATTTTATTATAAAAAAAAAATATATTTTTAAAATTATTTATAATATTAATTAAACATTGATAAAGGTGAAAAAAAATATTTAAAAATTTATAGAAATTAATTTGCATTCAACATAAATAAAAATCTTAAAAAAATTATAAATCTATTTGAAAAAAATATTTATATAATTTGTAAAATAAATATTTTACAAAAATACGCTAATAATATTTATTATATGTATATATATAAAATTCTATAGCATTAAGTAGCAAACAATTTGAACTGCCCTCGTTTAACAATGCCACCATTTAATTGCAATTTCCACTGCACTCTCACTGGCTTTTTGTTGTTGTTGTTATTGTTGTTTTATTTTTGTTCTTGCTGTTGACTTAGTTTTGTCAGCAAATGCAAAATGCAAAATGCAAATGCTTAAGCACCATACTTTAATTTCCTCAACAACAGCAAGAATAGCAGCAGCGGTAACAACAACAATAAAAAAGAAAGCAAAAGAAAAAAAAATAATAATAATAATAACAAAATGAGCGCCACTGCATCTCAGCAAACTGCTCTTACACTTAATCTGTCTCTGTCTACCACTCTCTCTCTCTCTCTCTCTCTCTCTCTCTTTATCTATCTATCACTATCTCTGTCTATCTGTAACTCTGTTGTTACGCTGAGTGTTCTCAATGATGAATACTATAAAAAAAAAAGAAATAAATGTTGAATTTTCTGTAATTTACTTAAACCTTGCGTAAATATTTAATATTTATATTGTTCTCTTCTCTTTTATTTTTCTCTTTTTATGTACCGTAATCGTATATATATATACTTCATCTCTACTACACACACAACTACAAAACTTGCCTACTCAACTCAACTCAACTGAAACATCTTCAACTTCTCTGCTGTGCTGTGCCTCTGCCTCTGCCTCTGCATCATCTACAACTACAACTTAAAAAAAAAAAAATAACAATAAAATACCAAAACGTTGTCCTTCTTCGCACAAATCTGTCTATATATATATATGTAAAAAAAAAAACTATCAATTTGTGGGCCAAAATGCAGCGCGGAAGCGACGAACTATTAAGTCAAGCAGCAGTTATGGCGCCCGCATCTGATAATAATAATCAGGATCTGGCCACAAAGAAGGCCAAATTGGATTCAAGCACAGTGCTAGCCGGCGGAATTGGTAAGTTTTATTTACTTTTCTCTTTTATACTACTACTACTACTACTACTACTACTATCCACAACTATTGCTTTTGCTCTCTATAATCTATATTCTACTATTTTCTATATATTATATATATATATCTATAACTATCTATGGTTGTGTGTGTGTGTGTGTGTATGTCAGCTTAATACTTAAAAGGCTTTTTTTTTAATGGTACTTTTAGCCAAAATGTATTCACTATGTTCACTTTGCTGGCATTTGTGTTGTGAAACGCTAAGCTAAGCTCATTTTATTGCACATCTGTGGGCCGTATACGCTTTAACTTAAGTGCACTCATCTAGCCATAGTTTAGTCCAAGCTAAAATGACTACGACTAGGGCCAATTAACTAACACTTCACGCATTCTATACCATATTCCCCGCCATCATGCCCAAAATATCTGTAAAGCCAGCCTGTAGAAGCTTAGGCTTGAGCTTTTCATATATTGCTTACGCGCGTATGTTATGGCTAGAAGTGTGATGGGGGGAAGGGCAGGGGGAGGGGCATAGAGTGTTGACTATACAACGCGCACGCATACGCATTCGGTTTTCTGACTGGGTCTTATAGCCAATTAACCCGCTAATTAGCATGGAAACAAACATTTGGACCTAGGCCTTTTGTTGTTGCTCGATGCGCAATATTTGGGGGGGGGGGGGCTGGGGAAAGTATATGCCGCCGTTTGCATTATAAGCAATATAGCAGCAGTAGCTGACGCGAGCAACGCGAGTCCCGCTGCCTCTCTCACAACGTAAAATTTTCTAGCACATTAATTAGTCGCACACACACACACACAGACACATACACTCGCGCGTGTCTCGTCCTCTGGCCTGGCGCGCAAAGTAATAAAGCTAATCAAAAACCGCTCGCGCCAAAAACCAAAAAACCAGAAACCTGAACCACACATTAGGCAAATATTTGACAAGCAACGTCGTCGATGTTCGAACCAAATCTACTTCCCTTCCCTTACATCCCACAAAAACAAAAAAAAAATAAACATTTCCCATTGCTACGCTGACGTTGCGCGAAACCCAAAACCAAAAAATCAGTCGGCCACAAAATGATTTTAAATTCAAGCAAAATTCTAAAAAAAAAAAAAAAATTAATCAATGATTTGAAATTTGTACTTAAATTTTTAATAGAAATTAATATTAGTGCTGAGCTGAGCTGAGCTGCATAGAAAATTGTTTTGTGCCTTTTGGCATGCAGATTATTTGTAATTAACTGCTGGTTCAATAACACAAGTTGTAAGCACTTTAACAGACAGACAGTTAGACAGACAGTTAGACAGACATAACAGAGATACTTCTAGCAGCATAAGCACTCAACATACAAATGTTATGCATATGTGTGTGTGTGTGTGTGTGTGTGTGTATGCGTGGCAATCGAGAACGCAATGAAAATAAACTCAAACGGCAAATGGTAAATGGTAAAAGCAAAAGCAAAAGCATAATATTTATTTATTACTCGACAAAGGACTTTGCTATTAATTAAAAAGCAACAAGCGCTCTGTGCCACACACACATACAGACATATGTGTGTGTGTGTGTGTATGTGTTGTTGGCCAGTTAGTAGCAAAGAGTTGTGCAAGTGGCAAATGGCAGTATTGAGGCATATTCATTGTCCAATCGTTGGCCGCAGACGCCCCAACGGCATTTGTGGCAGCGTCTACCAATTCATGCATACAAACGTCGCAGCAGCAGCAGTAGTCGGAGCCAGGCCGAATATGAGCTGAGAGCAGAGCAGCAGCAGCAGCAGAGAAACAAATTCGAAATGTGTTGTGAAATTCGACTTGCTTGGGAAGAAGCCAACGCCACTTGACACCTGCCCGCCACCTGCCACCTGCCATCAGCCACCAGCCAGCTGGCAGCTGCCAACCGGCAACGTGGCATCGTGCCACATGCCACCTGCGGCCTTTTTAATTTTCCACGCAAAGTTCATGCGCAAACACAAAGCAAACGGCAAATTTTCTTCAATTTTCGTTTTCTTTCTTCTTCATTTTTTTTTTTTTTTTTTGTATTTTTTGCTTTGCTTTTTTTTGGTATTTTTTAAAGTCATGAAACAAGCTTAAAGAGTCGCCGCTCGCCGCCGTTTGTTGCGGTGTGTTTCGTGTTGCAGACAAAGAAAAACGTGAAACTAAAGAGAAAGAAAGAGAGAGAAAAAAGAGGCGGAAGTAAAGAAGAAAAAATCCAATGAATTCATTTGTATGAGTGTTGTGTGTATGTGTGTGTGAATGCCACTTAAAGCTGACGCACAATAGCAAAAATACGTTGCTGATGCTGAAAATAATAACAAAAGAAATTGCTAAATAAATGTGTAAGGACACTTTTATTGCATTGCAAACGCCAACACACACAGAGCAACAACAAAAGCTACGGCAGCAATAGCAACTACAACAAGTGTAGCATCAACAGAGGCCAGACAAGTAAATAGGCAGCCCGGCAAACAAAAGCAACAATGAGCATTGTATGTGTGTGGTGTGTGGCTAGCCTTAGATAAACACATGAAACACACACACACACTGAGAGACAGAGCCAAAGGAATGAGAGAGGAAACGGGAAAGAAAATGCCAAAAATTGTTTTCTTTTTTTTTTTTTTTTTGTTCCTTGTGGTTTTTGGCACGCACCACTTGCCACAACGTGCTATCGTGGTATGCTATGCTACCAATGCCTATCGTTGCCATCGTCGTCATCATCGTCGTCGTCGTCGTCCATCTAACATTGGATTGTTGTCAATTGTATTTGTTGTTTGACGCTAAAACCAATACAAGCTTTGAATACAATACTGCGAGTATCTGTGTATATGTGTGTGTGTGTGTGTGTGAGAGAGGGAGAGAGAGAGACTGAGAGAATGTAGAAGAAAACGGCAAAACACGCAGCGAACATGCAACAAATTTTGCACGTAAATGTAATAAAAACACTTTCTGCGCCTCACACCCAAAAAAAAAAAAAAAAAAAAATTGCCACGCCCGGCCACTTCAAGTGTGCAAGAGTCTATATATATATAAATATATATATATATATATATATATATGTGTGTTTGTACACTTCATGTAAGTGGCAATGCTATATTCTCAGGCTCATCTTACAATATGCTATACATATACATATTCTACCAATACCAATACAAACATATACAAATATATATATATATATATATATATACATATATATATATTCATTTACATTGCCCTTCGAGTATAACTTACGTCTGGTCATGCAATAAATACGCTAGCCATTTCTTAGTAGCATTTGATTTATTTTATTTTGATTATTATGCATATTTTATGCAAGCCAAATTAGACCCCAGAGAGCACTGTGCGCAAAGTCGGCGGCAAGTTGAACTCTGCATATAACACAACAAATGCGCCGGCTAATTCTGAACCACGCAAAAAAATCCAACACGATGCCACATGCTTCGTTCACTCTCTGCTGCTACATGTTCAGCCCATGTTCAGCCCTCACACAAAAAAAAAATAAAAATACCTGTAACCGGTTGAAAAGCGAATCGAATCGAAGTGAGGCAACAAAACCCTTGGCCAAAAAGCCGTGGCAATGTCGCGTGTTTCGTCTGGGACAGCAGCATGTGTTGTATAAGCGTAAATGTCTCTCTGTGTGTGTCTCTGTGTATGTGTACCCATTGTTATTGTTTATTGTTACAGTACTCGAGCACACACACCAACACACACACGCAATATGATGCAATGCAATGCCATGTTTGTATAGCCGGCCAATATTTGTTTGTTTATTGAGCGATTTCATGGCGGTTATTGGTCAACAACGTTCTCGAGTTCAAGGTGTTAAAACGCAATGTTGAAAAAATAAACTGTAGCCAAGCTGCATCTAATAGTAGAGTATTACACTGAGAGAAATGAAAACAAAAAAATATATATATATATTTTTGACAAATGAAACGTTTGAATAAAAATGCCAACGATATAAATAATTAATTTATAATAAAAATAATAAATTATTAAAATGAATAAATGAATCTCAAAAAATTTAATAAAAATAATAATTAATAATAATAAGAATAATAATAATTTAATAATAGTTTTATTCAAATAATTCAATAATAATAAAATTTATAAATAATAAAAAAAATAAATAAATATAATAAAGAAATAAATAAATAATATTAATTAATAATAAATTTAATTATAATGAAAATAAAATAAAATAATAATAAAATAAATAAGTTAATAAAATAAATAAAATAAAATAATTATTAATAATAAGAATAATAATAATTTTATTCAAATAATTCAATAATTCAATAATAATAAAAAAAAATTTATAAATAATAAAAAAAAATAAATAAATATAATAAAGAAATAAATAAATAATATTAATTAATAATAAATTAAATTATAATAAAATAATCATATAAATAAGTTAATAAAATTAATAAAATAAAATAATAATAATAAGAATAATAATAATCTTATTCAAATTAGAATAATAATAAAAAAATTTATATATATTAAAAAGAATAAATAAATATAATAAGTAAATTTAATAAATATAATAAATAAATAATATTAATTAATAATAAATTAAATTATAATAAAAATAAAATAAAAAAAAATAAGTTAATAAATTAAATAAATTAATAAAATAAATAAAAATTAAATAATGTATATATTTATTGCATCTTAATTGAATTCGATAACTTACATCATTAAGTTGTTAACTTTCGAGCAGAGACAAATAACTTTAGCTTCTTCTCCCTATGATGTACGCCTTAAGTACTTAAAACAATCAGCTTGGCCAGAAGAAACAATATAACTACGTGCCATATACGCCAGAGACAGAGAGAGAGAGAGAGAGAAAGAGAGAGAGGAAGACAAAACAGACATTCAGCAATGGAGAATCAAGTTGAACATTTGAACGTTTTTTATTGCCATAACCAATAAGTAAAAGGACAACAGTTTTGCACGCAGCAAGCAAGCAAGCAGCAGGAGCGTGCTATATTCTACGTACAATATTGTCCTGACTGTCTTTCCATCCGTCTGTCTGTCTGTCTATCTGTCTGTCGATACGTGCCGCCTTGTCTCGGACAAGCAGCTAGTCAATGCGTGTGTGTGTGTGTATGTGTATGCGAAAAAGAGATAGAGATATGAAAGAAGCGTACGAATGATTTTGCAATACGTTTTGTCGCCTCTCGCGCATTGCGTGTAAATATTTTCGCAGTCAATAAAATAATATTGTCATATTTTTTTGTGCACAAACGCACAGCCAACCAATCTGACTGACTGCCCAACCAACCGACCGACCGACGGACCGATTGCCACCGCTGCCATCAACATCAACAACATCATCGTCATCGTCGTTTGTCTGTATAAATATTGAGACAGCAGAGTGTAAACCAGAATAAAAATCAGAATTTGCACTTGGTCAACGACAGGCAGGCAGAAAGTCAAATAACAAACGCACACAAACAGACACTGAGAGAGGAAAACAAAAAAAGAGTAGTAGTCGGAGTTGTATTGACAGTCAATGCGATCAATTATAACACAGACAGACAGACACTGTACTGTGTATGCTTTGCGGTTAGTTTAACTTGTACTTATTGTTATTAATTATAAGGCTTGACTTTTTTAATCAGAAATGAACTGTGAGATTGCCAGCTGTTGTTTTCGCTCTTGCTGTTACTTTAGCTTGTGCCTCATATGTTACTTAATTAAGCAGACGCTTCATTTGCTCGTACAGAAAAAAAATTTATTGCATACTTATGTGCGCAAAACTGGTTGGGAAAAAAAACTTATGCAAATGTTATGTTGCGCCGTGCACTGTGCTCCTTGTAATTTATACAATTGATATATGAGAGCTCATAAAGCTGATGCTTACGCGATTTTCCATACACTCGACTGCACAGTGCAGCAAAATGCAATGCTGCAGACAGTGCACAGTGGCGTCGACTGCAGTCAGCTGAAGGGGAAGCGACAAAAAAAAAAAAAAACTATTTTCGTAATTGAAATGCAATTAAAATTTGTAAACATTACGTCGTCTCGTCTCATCTTGTCTCGTTTCGTGCGTTGACTCTTCAGATACATACATATGATGCTTATGTATATATATATATATCTTTTACAGTCTCTTCTAGTACCTCTCACACTTTTTCTATCTCTCTCTCTCACACACACACAAACTCTCTCTTACTTTAGCCTTGTGTGTCTGTGTGCCTGACAAATTTTTAATGAATTACATTACTTGCGGGTGTTAAGCTCAGGCCGAGGCTGCAACAGCAGTAGCAGCAGCAGCTGAAAAAAAAAATCGTTATTTTCAATTATGGCTGGCCTGAAAACAGAAATGTTATGTTGCAAAAAAAAAAAGCGAAAAAAAAATGAAAAAGGAAACTCAAACATGGCTGTGTGTGTGTGCACGTTGACGTTGAGTTTCAGTTATTCAAAACTTGCGCTATGATTGATTATGCACAGACAGATGTTTAAATTAAAGACAAGGCGAAACGGCAGGCGCGCAAAGGCAAATGTAAATATCATTAAGTCGTAACGCACACACAAACACAACACATACACACACTTACAGAGAAATGTAAACAAATCAGGCGCTGGCCAACAATTTAAAATTTATGATGTGTGAGCTTGTAAAAACCTAATTTACTGTCGCATAATTAAAGGCAACGAGCGTGTGTGAATATGTGTGTGTGTGTGTGTATGTGTTGTGCATATTCAAATATCACAATCACATACACACACACACACAAATATAGAGTGAGCGACTGCTCATATTCACATATAATATATGTGAACAGTTTTGCTGGCGTCACGCCTACATTAAATCATTAAATGCTGCCACATAAGCACAAATTTAATTGTTATTAACAATCAGCACTTTTTTCTTTTACTCCATCTCCAAATATTTTATTTCTCTTACTCTTTCTGCCTTTCTTGCCCTTACATATTGAAGTATATTTTTTGTGGGTGTGGCACATTTATCGTGTATTTTTCGTGGCTTTGTTCCAACTGTCGACGCGCTCGTCGACGCTTTTTCCATTCATTTTCATTTACTTTTCTGTATTTTTTTTTTGTATTTCGTTTCGGCTTTTTGTTGTTTGCTTTATGAATTTAAATTGTCATTAATTAACTTCGTGCACGTTCTTACATCATGGAGGAGTGGCAAGAGGGCGAGAACTATGGGCAAACACACAATACACAATACTCAAATTATTACACATACGCCACATATGCTACATATGTAGAGGTTGCTGCTGCTACAATGCTGCTGCAGTATGCTTTACACAGAGAGCATGTACGTACGTGTATGTGTATGTATAGTTAGCTGACCATCCATTATTTTCACTGGCCACGTTCAGGGGCCCAACTCAATTACAGTTTGTAAACTTTTCAATTAGCCATAAATAGTTTATGTATATTTTTCATGCAATTCATCGAACAGACGAAACAGCGAACAGAGGCGGCATGACGCTGCATCTGTGTATGGGCTTAATTGAAAACTGACCAGCCCTTGTTACTTCCCTTATTGCTACTTCTCCATCATCATCTTACCACCTCTCATCCATAAAATTTTCTCTTGCTTATATGAATATATGTATGTATACACACATATATGTGTATGTGTATGTGTATAAATATATCGTGCGTGTCATTAATACAGTTAAGCTTTAATGGTAGTCGACTGGCGGCAGGCAAAAGTGATGATGATGAGAGCGGAAACGTGAACGGAGTGAAGGGGCGAGTGCTAGCCAGTTGCGCTCACTCTACAAATGTTGTTGTTGCAGTGCTCATTTTAACGCGCAACAGTGCGTATGATTGCTATTTATATCCATGTTCAATTGACAGGCGACACGCGCGCGTAACATGCGCAACAAGCATCATTATCGAATGCAAATTTTCATGGGACATTTTCCTTTTTTTTTTTTTTTGTGCTTCTCATTGTTTTCTTCGTCTTGTTGCTGTGCTCAGCACTTAATTTGTCTGTCTCTTAATGTACTTACACATACATGAGAAGTAAGTGTATGTTCGAGCGTATGTGTGTGTGTGTGTTTGTATTTTCAAGTGCGTTAAGTTGTTCATTATCTTGGGTACATCTAGAAATGAAATTAAATTTTTTTCTTTATAATTAAAGTTATAAATTATAATTAATAAATCAAATAAAATTGATATATAAAAATATAAAATATTTATAACATAAATTATACAAGAAAAAAATTTAATTTCATTTCTCAAGATTTACCCAAGATAATGAACAACTTAACGCACTTGAAAATACAAACACACACACACACATACGCTCGAACATACACTTACTTCTCATGTATGTGTAAGTACATTAAGAGACAGACAAATTAAGTGCTGAGCACAGCAACAAGACGAAGAAAACAATGAGAAGCACAAAAAAAAAAAAATAAAGGAAAATGTCCCATGAAAATTTGCATTCGATAATGATGCTTGTTGCGCATGTTACGCGCGCGTGTCGCCTGTCAATTGAACATGGATATAAATAGCAATCATACGCACTGTTGCGCGTTAAAATGAGCACTGCAACAACAACATTTGTAGAGTGAGCGCAACTGGCTAGCACTCGCCCCTTCACTCCGTTCACGTTTCCGCTCTCATCATCATCACTTTTGCCTGCCGCCAGTCGACTACCATTAAAGCTTAACTGTATTAATGACACGCACGATATATTTATACACATACATACACATATATGTGTGTGTATACATACATATATTCATATAAGCAAGAGAAAATTTTATGGATGAGAGGTGGTAAGATGATGATGGAGAAGTAGCAATAAGGGAAGTAACAAGGGCTGGTCAGTTTTCAATTAAGCCCATACACAGATGCAGCGTCATGCCGCCTCTGTTCGCTGTTTCGTCTGTTCGATGAATTGCATGAAAAATATACATAAACTATTTATGGCTAATTGAAAAGTTTACAAACTGTAATTGAGTTGGGCCCCTGAACGTGGCCAGTGAAAATAATGGATGGTCAGCTAACTATACATACACATACACGTACGTACATGCTCTCTGTGTAAAGCATACTGCAGCAGCATTGTAGCAGCAGCAGCAGCAACCTCTACATATGTAGCATATGTGGCGTATGTGTAATAATTTGAGTATTGTGTATTGTGTGTTTGCCCATAGTTCTCGCCCACTTGCCACTCCCATGATGTAAGAACGTGCACGAAGTTAATTAATGACAATTTAAATTCATAAAGCAAACAACAAAAAGCCGAAACGAAATACAAAAAAAAAATACAGAAAAGTAAATGAAAATGAATGGAAAAAGCGTCGACGAGCGCGTCGACAGTTGGAACAAAGCCACGAAAAATACACGATAAATGTGCCACACCCACAAAAAATATACTTCAATATGTAAGGGCAAGAAAGGCAGAAAGAGTAAGAGAAATAAAATATTTGGAGATGGAGTAAAAGAAAAAAGTGCTGATTGTTAATAACAATTAAATTTGTGCTTATGTGGCAGCATTTAATGATTTAATGTAGGCGTGACGCCAGCAAAACTGTTCACATATATTATATGTGAATATGAGCAGTCGCTCATTCTATATATATGTGTGTGTGTGTATGTGATTGTGATATTTGAATATGCACAACACATACACACACACACACATATACACACGCTCGTTGCCTTTAATTATGCGACAGTAAATTAGGTTTTTACAAGCTCACACATCATAAATTTTAAATTGTTGGCCAGCGCCTGATTTGTTTACATTTCTCTGTAAGTGTGTGTATGTGTTGTGTTTGTGTGTGCGTTACGACTTAATGATATTTACATTTGCCTTTGCGCGCCTGCCGTTTCGCCTTGTCTTTAATTTAAACATCTGTCTGTGCATAATCAATCATAGCGCAAGTTTTGAATAACTGAAACTCAACGTCAACGTGCACACACACACAGCCATGTTTGAGTTTCCTTTTTTCATTTTTTTTTCGCTTTTTTTTTTTTGCAACATAACATTTCTGTTTTCAGGCCAGCCATAATTGAAAATAACGATTTTTTTTTCAGCTGCTGCTGCTACTGCTGTTGCAGCCTCGGCCTGAGCTTAACACCCGCAAGTAATGTAATTCATTAAAAATTTGTCAGGCACACAGACACACAAGGCTAAAGTAAGAGAGAGTGTGTGTGTGTGTGAGAGAGATATAGAGAAAGTGTGAGAGGTACTAGAAGAGACTGTAAAAGATATATATATATATATATACATAAGCATCATATGTATGTATCTGAAGAGTCAACGCACGAAACGAGACAAGATGAGACGAGACGCCGTAATGTTTACAAATTTTAATTGCATTTCAATTACGAAAATAGTTTTTTTTGTCGTTTCCCCTTCAGCTGACTTCAGTCGACGCCACTGTGCAGTGTCTGCAGCATTGCATTTTGCTGCACTGTGCAGTCGAGTGTATGGAAAATCGCGTAAGCATCAGCTTTATGAGCTCTCATATATCAATTGTATAAATTATAAGGAGCACAGTGCACGGCGCAACATAACATTTGCATAAGTTTTTTTCTCCCAACCAGTTGTACGCACATAAGTATGCAATAAATTTTTTTCTGTACGAGCAAATGAAGCGTCTGCTTAATTAAGTAACATATGAGGCACAAACTAAAGTAACAGCAAGAGCGAAAACAACAGCTGGCAATCTCACAGTTCATTTCTGATTAAAAGAGTCAAGCCTTATAATTAATAACAATAAGTACAAGTTAAACTAACCGCAAAGCATACACAGTACAGTGTCTATCTGTCTGTGTCATAATTGATCGCATTGACTGTCAATACAACTGCGACTACTACTCTTTTTTTGTTTTCCTCTCTCAGTGTCTGTTTGTGTGCGTTTGTTATTTGACTTTCTGCCTGCCTGTCGTTGACCAAGTGCAAATTCTGATTTTTATTCTGGTTTACACTCTGCTGTCTCAATATTTATACAGACAAACGACGATGACGATGATGTTGTTGATGTTGATGGCAGCGGTGGCAATCGGTCCGTCGGTCGGTCGGTCGGTTGGGCAGTCAGTCAGATTGGTTGGCTGTGCGTTTGTGCACAAAAAAATATGACAATATTATTTTATTGACTGCGAAAATATTTACACGCAATGCGCGAGAGGCGACAAAACGTATTGCAAAATCATTCGTACGCTTCTTTCATATCTCTATCTCTTTTTCGCATACACATACACACACACACACACACACACGCATTGACTAGCTGCTTGTCCGAGACAAGGCGGCACGTATCGACGGACAGATAGACAGACAGACGGATGGAAAGACAGTCAGGACAATATTGTACGTAGAATATAGCACGCTCCTGCTGCTTGCTTGCTTTCTGCGTGCAAAACTGTTGTCCTTTTACTTATTGGTTATGGCAATAAAAAACGTTCAAATGTTCAACTTGATTCTCCATTGCTGAATGTCTGTTTTGTCTTCCTCTCTCTCTTTCTCTCTCTCTCTCTCTCTGTCTCTGGCGTATATGGCACGTAGTTATATTGTTTTTTCTGGCCAAGCTGATTGTTTTAAGTACTTAAGGCGTACATCATAGGGAGAAGAAGCTAAAGTTATTTGTCTCTGCTCGAAAGTTAACAACTTAATGATGTAAGTTATCGAATTCAATTAAGATGCAATAAATATATACATTATTTAATTTTTATTTATTTTATTAACTTATTTAATTTATTAACTTATTTATTTTATTATTATTTTATTTTATTTTTATTATTAATTATTATTTTTTTTTTATTTTATTAACTTATTTATATTATTATTTTATTTTATTTTCATTATAATTAAATTTATTATTAATTAATATTATTTATTTATTTCTTTATTATATTTATTTATTTTTTTTATTATTTATAAATTTTATTATTATTGAATTATTTGAATAAAACTATTATTAAATTATTATTATTCTTATTATTATTAATTATTATTTTTATTAAATTTTTTGAGATTCATTTATTCATTTTAATAATTTATTATTTTTATTATAAATTAATTATTTATATCGTTGGCATTTTTATTCAAACGTTTCATTTGTCAAAAATATATATATATATTTTTTTGTTTTCATTTCTCTCAGTGTAATACTCTACTATTAGATGCAGCTTGGCTACAGTTTATTTTTTCAACATTGCGTTTTAACACCTTGAACTCGAGAACGTTGTTGACCAATAACCGCCATGAAATCGCTCAATAAACAAACAAATATTGGCCGGCTATACAAACATGGCATTGCATTGCATCATATTGCGTGTGTGTGTTGGTGTGTGGGTGTGTGTGTGTTCGAGTACTGTAACAATAAACAATAACAATGGCTACACATACACAGAGACACACACAGAGAGACATTTACGCTTATACAACACATGCTGCTGTCCCAGACGAAACACGCGACATTGCCACGGCTTTTTGGCCAAGGGTTTTGTTGCCTCACTTCGATTCGCTTTTCAACCGGTTACAGGTATTTTTTTTTTTTTTTTTTTTTGTGCGAGGGCTGAACATGTAGCAGCAGAGAGTGAACGAAGCATGTGGCATGGTGTTGTTTTTTTTTTTTTTTGCGTGGTTCAGAATTAGCCGGCGCATTTGTTGTGTTATATGCAGAGTTCAACTTGCCGCCGACTTTGCGCACAGTGCTCTCTGGGGTCTAATTTGGCTTGCATAAAATATACATAATAATCAAAATAAAATAAATCAAATGCTACTAAGAAATGGCTAGCGTATTTATTGCATGACCAGACGTAAGTTATACTCGAAGGGCAATGTAAATGAAAATATATATATGTATATATATATATATATATATATATATTTGTATATGTTTGTATTGGTATTGGTAGAATATGTATATGAATAGCATATTGTAAGATGAGCCTGAGAATATCGCATTGCCACTTACATGAAGTGTGCGTTACACACACACACATATATATATATATACATATGTATATGTATATATATACATCTGGCACACTTGAAGTGGCCGGGCGTGGCAATTTTTTTTTTTATTTTTTTTTCGGTTGTGAGGCGCAGAAAGTGTTTTTATTACATTTACGTGCAAAATTTGTTGCATGTTCGCTGCGTGTTTTGCCGTTTTCTTCTACATTCTCTCAGTCTCTCTCTCTCCCTCTCTCACACACACACACACACATATACACAGATACTCGTAGTATTGTATTCAAAGCTTGTATTGGTTTTAGCGTCAAACAACAAATACAATTGACAACAATCCAATGTTAGATGGACGACGACGACGACGATGATGACGACGATGGCAACGATAGGCATTGGTAGCATAGCATACCACGATAGCACGTTGTGGCAAGTGGTGCGTGCCAAAAACCACAAGGAACAAAAAAAAAAAAAAAAAGAAAACAATTTTTGGCATTTTCTTTCCCGTTTCCTCTCTGATTCCTTTGGCTCTGTCTCTCAGTGTGTGTGTGTATGTTGGGTGTGTTTATCTAAGGCTAGCCACACACCACACACATACAATGCTCATTGTTGCTTTTGTTGCCGGGCTGCCTATTTACTTGTCTGGCCTCTGTTGATGCTACACTTGTTGTAGTTGCTATTGCTGCCGTAGCTTTTGTTGCTGTTGTTGTTGTTGTTGCTCTGTGTGTGTTGGCGTTTGCAATGCAATAAAAGTGTCCTCACACATTTATTTAGCAATTTCTTTTGTTATTATTTTCAGCATCAGCAACGTATTTTTGCTATTGTGCGTCAGCTTTAAGTGGCATTCACACACACATACACACAACACTCATACAAATGAATTCATTGGATTTTTTCTTCTTTACTTCCGCCTCTTTCTTCTCTCTCTCTCTCTTTAGTTTCACGTTTTTCTTTGTCTGCAACACGAAACACACCGCAACAAACGGCGGCGACGACGAGCGGCGACTCTTTAAGCTTGTTTCATGACTTTAAAAAATACCAAAAAAAAGCAAAGCAAAAAAAAATACAAAAAAAAAAAAAAAAATGAAGAAGAAAGAAAACGAAAATTGAAGAAAATTTGCCGTTTGCTTTGTGTTTGCGCATGAACTTTGCGTGGAAAATTAAAAAGGCCGCAGGTGGCATGTGGCACGATGCCACGTTGCCGGTTGGCAGCTGCCAGCTGGCTGGTGGCTGATGGCAGGTGGCAGGTGGCGGGCAGGTGTCAAGTGGCGTTGGCTTCTTCCCAAGCAAGTCGAATTTCACAACACATTTCGAATTTGTTTCTCTGCTGCTGCTACTGCTGCTGCTGCTGCTCTGTTCTCAGCTCATATTCGGCCTGGCTCCGACTACTGCTGCTGCGGCGTTTGTATGCATGAATTGGTAGACGCTGCCACAAATGCCGTTGGGGCGTCTGCGGCCAACGATTGGACAATGAATATGCCTCAATACTGCCATTTGCCACTTGCACAACTCTTTGCTACTAACTGGCCAACAACACATACACACACACACACACACACATATGTCTGTATGTGTGTGTGGCACAGAGCGCTTGTTGCTTTTTAATTAATAGCAAAGTCCTTTGTCGAGTAATAAATAAATATTATGCTTTTGCTTTTGCTTTTACCATTTACCATTTACCATTTGCCGTTTGAGTTTATTTTCATTGCGTTCTCGATTGCCACGCATACACACACACACACACCCAACACACACATATGCATAACATTTGTATGTTGAGTTCTTATGCTGCTAGAAGTATCTCTGTTATGTCTGTCTAACTGTCTGTCTAACTGTCTGTCTGTTAAAGTGCTTACAACTTGTGTTATTGAACCAGCAGTTAATTACAAATAATCTGCATGCCAAAATGCATAAAACAATTTTCTATGCAGCTCAGCACTAATATTAATTTCTATTAAAAATTTAAGTACAAATTTCAAATCATTGATTAATTTTTTTTTTTTTTTTTAGAATTTTGCTTGAATTTAAAATCATTTTGTGGCCGACTGATTTTTTGGTTTTGGGTTTCGCGCAACGTCAGCGTAGCAATGGGAAATGTTTATTTTTTTTTTGTTTTTGTGGGATGTAAGGGAAGGGAAGTAGATTTGGTTCGAACATCGACGACGTTGCTTGTCAAATATTTGCCTAATGTGTGGTTCAGGTTTCTGGTTTTTTGGTTTTTGGCGCGAGCGGTTTTTGATTAGCTTTATTACTTTGCGCGCCAGGCCAGAGGACGAGACACGCGCGATTGTATGTGTCTGTGTGTGTGTTGTGTGTGTGTGTGCGACTAATTAATGTGCTAGAAAATTTTACGTTGTGAGAGAGGCAGCGGGGCTCGCGTTGCTCGCGTCAGCTACTGCTGCTATATTGCTTATAATGCAAACGGCGGCATATACTTTCCCCCCCCCCCCCAAATATTGCGCATCGAGCAACAACAAAAGGCCTAGGTCCAAATGTTTGTTTCCATGCTAATTAGCGGGTTAATTGGCTATAAGACCCAGTCAGAAAACCGAATGCGTATGCGTGCGCGTTGTATAGTCAACACTCTATGTCCCTCCCCCTGCCCTTCCCCTCATCACACTTCTCGCCATAACATACGCGCGTAAGCAATATATGAAAAGCTCAAGCCTAAGCCTCTACAGGCTGGCTTTTCAGACATTTTGGGCATGATGGCGGGGAATATAGTATAGAATGCGTGAAGTGTTAGTTAATTGGCCCTAGTCATAGTCATTTTAGCTTGGACTAAACTATGGCTAGATGAGTGCACTTAAGTTAAAGCGTATACGGCCCACAGATGTGCAATAAAATGAGCTTAGCTTAGCGTTTCACAACACAAATGCCAGCAAAGTAAACATAGCGAATACATTTTGGCTAAGAATAGCATTAAAAAAAAAGCCTTTTAAGTAGTAAGCTGACATACACACACACACAACCATAGATAGTTATAGATATGTATATATATATATATATATAATATATAGAAAATAGTAGAATATAGATTATAGAGAGCAAAAGCAATAGTTGTGGATAGTAGTAGTAGTAGTAGTAGTAGTAGTATAAAAGAGAAAAGTAAATAAAACTTACCAATTCCGCCGGCTAGCACAGTGCTTGAATCCAATTTGGCCTTCTTTGTGGCCAGATCCTGATTATTATTATCAGATGCGGGCGCCATAACTGCTGCTTGACTTAATAGTTCGTCGCTTCCGCGCTGCATTTTGGCCCACAAATTGATAGTTTTTTTTTTTTTTTTTTACATATATATATAGACAGATTTGTGCGAAGAAGGACAACGTTTTGGTATTTTATTGTTATTTTTTTTTTTTTAAAGTTGTAGTTGTAGATGATGCAGAGGCAGAGGCAGAGGCACAGCACAGCAGAGAAGTTGAAGATGTTTCAGTTGAGTTGAGTTGAGTTGAGTAGGCAAGTTTTGTAGTTGTGTGTGTAGTAGAGATGAAGTATATATATATACGATTACGGTACATAAAAAGAGAAAAATAAAAGAGAAGAGAACAATATAAATATTAAATATTTACGCAAGGTTTAAGTAAATTACAGAAAATTCAACATTTATTTTTTTCTTTTTTATAGTATTCATCATTGAGAACACTCAGCGTAACAACAGAGTTACAGATAGACAGAGATAGAGATAGATAGATAGAGAGAGAGAGAGAGAGAGAGGTAGACAGAGACAGATTAAGTGTAAGAGCAGTTTGCTGAGATGCAGTGGCGCTCATTTTGTTATTATTATTATTATTTTTTTTTCTTTTGCTTTCTTTTTTATTGTTGTTGTTACCGCTGCTGCTATTCTTGCTGTTGTTGAGGAAATTAAAGTATGGTGCTTAAGCATTTGCATTTTGCATTTTGCATTTGCTGACAAAACTAAGTCAACAGCAAGAACAAAAATAAAACAATAACAACAACAACAACAACAACAAAAAGCCAGTGAGAGTGCAGTGGAAATTGCAATTAAATGGTGGCATTGTTAAACGAGGGCAGTTCAAATTGTTTGCTACTTATTGTTAAAGAGTTTTATATATATATACATATAATAAATATTATTAGCGTTTTATTGTAAAATATTTTATAATTTTTTTAAGATTTTTATTTATATTGAATGCAAATTAATTTTTATAAATTTTTAAATATTTTTTTCACTAATACCAATGATTAATTAATTTTATAAATAATTTTCAAAATATTTTCTTTTTTTTATAATAAATTTTTAATAATTTTTAAAATATTTTATTTTTTTTTATAATAAATTTTAATAATCCAATTTAATTTTTTACATTTATTAAAATAGTTTTATAATTTTTTTTAGATTTATTTAAATTATTTTTTACTTAAATTAAATTTATATTCATTATTAATGTGGCAACCCCATCGCTGCAGTTGCAATTGCAGAGAGTTGCTTAATCAACATTTACTGAGTAGGTCAGGGGTCAGAGAGTCAACAAATAGCAGGTAATAATCTAAAATCCTTCTAAAGCCAAAGCTATTTGCATAAACTCGCTTTGCATTTGCTTGCGCGCTAAAGCGCATTTATATATGTATATATAAATATCTGTATATATATATATATATATCTATATATTTTTTTCTTTTTTCCCCATTTGTTAGTTGGATTTAAGTTTGCAAGGTAAATAATTGCAAAGCTCACAGAATATTCATTGAAATTAACAGCAAGTGACTTGTGATTGCTTTTACTTTTGCTTTATCCATTGTCTGCGGTTATCTGGGGCGCATTTTCTTTTCTTTTTTTTTTGGAGGGGGATTTGGGTGGCAGGAGGGGTTATTATTGGCGCTAAAGTCTAATTACAAAGCCATGTTGCATGCAGCACACATGCATAAGTGTATTGTAATTACTTGTGACACTTAATTACCGCACTTGCTGAGTGCGCCAAGGACACAGAATTAGTGAAAGTCAGTTGAGAAAAGAAAAAAAATAAATAAAGAGTGAGAATTCACAGCAGTCGTCAACATACACAGAGAGAGAGAGAGAGATGAGAGAGAGAGAGAAAGAAAGAGTGAGAGAGCATCGAGAGTAACTAAGTTAAGCCAAACATTAAACGTAATGCGAGCCATAAAAATAAAGCTGCTTCTCTGATGCTGCTGATTCTGTACATATGTGTTAGTATATGAGTGTCTGTGTGTGTGTGTCTCACTCTCTCAATATGTGCTTAGATATTGTCTTCTGACTACTACTGCTGCTACTGCTGCTACTGCTGCTGTGTTGCTGTGCGCTGCTGGCTACTGCTATGCATTAGCGGCAATGACAAAAAGTCAATAAACGAGCACACAAAATGAGTACGTCGAGCACACAGAGCGAAAGAGTATGAGAGAGTGTGGAGAGTGTGTGTGTGTTTGTGTGTGTCTGTGGCAGAATGGCGGCAAATTGAAAAGGGTAATTTTGTGTGAAGTAGGCACCTTTACCTTTATACGATAACGCGCATTTGCTTCTTGCCATGCTCAACAACTAGCTGCATAGCTATACGTATATATATATATATATATGTTATGTGGCAAGTACTGTACAAGTACAGTACTGAGGGGGTTGCTGGCAGATAGAGAGCTAGAGTTTAGATAGAGTAAGGGGGGAGCTAAAATTGTTCTGCATGTTGTTTGTTGTCTGCTATCAATGCTGACTACGCTTGAATTCGCCACTTGGCTTATCATGCGACGCTTTTAGTTCACTTTTTTTTTTCTTCTCTGTTTTTGCTTTGTGCTTTTGTTATTTGTCGTTTGTATGCTCTCTCTGCTGCTGTTTGTTTGCTGTTTGTTTGCTGTTTGGTTTTTATTTTTATGTGGCTGCACGTTTTATGTACATAAAAGAATTAGCTTAAATACAAAAACAACATGTGGTAATAGTAATAATAACAAAGCCAAAACGCACGCACACACACACACAGAGATAGAGAGAGAGAGAGAGAGAAACACAGACACATCTACAAATACATCAACGTTACGCGCGCTTATGACAGAGACGCGAGCAGTGCAGGCAGCAGGCCGTGTGTGTGTGTGTAGCTGATAGACAAAAGCAATGGCAAAAACCGCAAAAGCACTTCACTTGATAATATCACAGTCACACAGACACAGACACAGCCAGAGACAGAGACAGAGACAGTGAGAGTGACGAAGAGAGAGAGAGTGAGAGTAAGCATTGCTGGGTATGGGGAAGCGAGGTAACAAATACGCGCAAAGCGCAGACAAAAAACGAACATGGCACGCACAGTTCAACAAAACGGAAACTCGCATACCTATGCAGCTTATAAGCATATGTATGTGTGTGTGTTTTTTGTGGCTTGTTGGTTGAGTAATGATATCAACGAGAGAAGCTGTTGCTGCTATTGCTGCTGCTATTGCTATTGCTGCCGTCTGCTTTTGTATATTCTATGTATTGTTATATGACTTGTGCGTTTGCCTGCGAGCGTGCGTGTGTGTGTGTGTGTGTAGCATGGGGGCGGCATCAACATATGTTTTCTTGTTCAACGATTGTGTCGGTCTCTCTGTGTGTGTGGCATATGGCAGCAGCTCGAACTTTTGAAAATTGTAGCATACTTTTTTGGTTTTTTTTTTTGAAGGGGCTTCGTTTTATTGAAGGGAAATATGCTCAGCTGTGACTGCAACAGAATGCAGCGCATTAAAGTGACAGAGAGAGAGAGAGAGTGAGAGAGAGAGAGTGAGTAAAGTATAATTAAATATTTAAATGGCCTCCCATGGCAACGCTTACAACAGAAAGGTCTCTAATGCATTCGTTATGGCACATTAACGCTCCCCCAAGTGTCGGACAAACTGACATACTCCGTTTGGGGATTTGCTTTTGCCCCCAAATCGCTGGTGTTGCTGCTGCTGCTGCTGCTGTTGTTGCTGTTACTTCTTTTCGCCTTTCATTATATGTTTACGCTTCATATGTTTGTGCTCTACTCTCTCGCTCTTTCACTCTCTCTCTACTTCTCTCTTTCTCTCTGTATATGTCTTTTGCTTTTGTCTGTTATGCTAGCTGCAAGCTGACCGGAAATGTTATTGTTATATGCAAAAGGCTGCTGCTGCTGCTCTTCTGCTGTTGCTACGCTTAAAAAACAAAAAAAAAAGAAAAGAGAAAAAAATGTATGCTAAATATTTGATTATGAACTGTGTCCTGCTTCTCTCTCTCTCTCTCTCTCTCTAACAGAGACACATATGGCAAGCGTACGATAAGCTCCGGCAACTCAACACACACTGCTAACGAAAACCATTGTCCATTGTATGTCTGTGTATTTTCCTCTCTCTTTCTCTTTCTCTCTCTCTTTTGCAGCTGGTAGCTCAACCTTGCCACACTTTACCACTTGCATTGCATCCTTTAACTTCCATTGCTTGGTTCATTTTAATGAATTTTCCAAGCGCCTTTTTGCCTTCTATTTTCCATAAGCCGTTGCCGTAGCCGTAGCCGTTGTTACTCAGTAGCCAGCGGCCATTGCTGCCCAGTTGCCTGTCTCTCTCTCTCTCTCTCTCTCTCGCTCCCTGTCTCTTGTTCTCACTGATTTCTATGATGACATGTGCCTTTTTATTCTCATTCCAGTTTTTATCTTTACCTCTCTCTCTCTCTCTCTCCTTCTCTCTGTCTGTCTCTCTTACACACATTTACAGTGTCTGCCTATCTCTTTATTACACTGCCGTCTCGGATCTTTCAACATGTTTCCTTTTGCTTCCGCCTTTGTTGCCGGGTAACTGGGTCATCGCGCAATTGTTGAAGGGCTGTTGCTGTCCGCCCTATTGCCTCACACACACACACACAAACACACATACACACACACTTTACACCTCACCTCGCTCATCATCATCATACTCTATGTTTTTGTTGGACAGTAGGCTAAGAGAGATAATCACGCATATGCCTAACGGTTAAGTTTTTGAAGTGCGCCCAGGAAGCGCAAGGGGTGTCATCGTCCTTAGTATCATTAACATCATCATCATCATTATGAGCATCATCATCATCATCATAAGCAGCAGCAGCAGTAGCAGCATTTTTGTCCCTTTTTCTCTTTTAGCTTTATTTGCCTTACGCCTTTTGTTGTTGCTTTTTGCTATAATGAACTACACTACGCGTCACATTCTATGACATGGTCGCTTGCCTCGCTCCCATTTGCCATAGTTATGCAGAAGAGAGAAGGGTTGCTTTAGTGTCTGTCTGTCTGTCTGTGTCTTGTTTAATTTGCTGCATGTGCTACTGCTACTGCTACTGCTCTACATTTGATTTTCTACATGAAGACAAAAAGTATTTAAACTGGCGCCGACTACACAAATGACAATTGCAAATCTACACACAATGATCATATATATATATATATATATATAAATATATATATAAGGATCACACTTATATAATATATAAAATCAGTCTTTGGCTTCAATTTTCATGCAGTTGAAAAATGAATATAGATATTACATAGTCTATATAGAAATAATTGAATACTAGAAAGAAGAATTGCGCCACAAAATGTTGTAATGGCAAATTATATATTATTATATTATATAGCATGACCAATGCGGCAGCGTGGGGGGCGTTAACTGAAAGTTATACCACATATTGTCTATATTATATATATATATATATGCAGACATATGCCACAGCCACAATACAATGTGAAAATATAAATTGATTTGTCATTTTGGTTATGTAAATGTTACGTTGCATAGCTACGAGTCGTGCGCGTCATGTGCGTATTTTTCCATGATTATTAAGTAATTTGCGGCATTTCGTGATATGTAATTTTGCAAATTGATAAAAACCCTTTTTCTTTACTTTTTCTTTTTTTTTTTTTTGTGCATAATAAAATAACATTGACAAAGGCAAAGGCTAAAGCAGAAAGAAGAAGAAGTAGAAGTAGAAGCAAAAGCAGCAGCTGCCATAATATATATACACAAAGAGATATAACAATTTTATTAGTTCTAGAGTCAGTGTAAAGAGTCCTTGGATGTACATGATACTAGGTTATAGCGGAGGGTGGAGAAGCAGGGTGCTGGGCTTCAATTTTATTATTATTGTCCACTTTGTGGTCATAATTAGATTTGTGTGTGCATATAATGCATAGATGACAGAGACAGCAATAGCAATAGAGAGAAAGAGAATGAGATTGACAGAGACAGTGAGAGAGAGAGAGAGAGACAAAGGCTTTTATAAAATTGTTAACTAAATGTATTAGTATCACTCTTTACTCTTTCTCACTCTCTCTCTCACACACTTTGGCTAATTATAAGCAAAAGGACAATGAACAACAATGACAGGATATGACAGCAATATGCAGCAATTGCCCAAAATGTGCACAACAACAACAAAAACAACAACAGCAACAAAAATATTATACGAAAAGTGCATTTCATGAAGTGCCAGCAACAGCAACAGCAACAGCTGGCCAAAAGCGAAAACCCCAATATATCAAATATTATGAGCACACGGACGGCATTGCATCTCCCTGCATATATATATATATATATATATATATATATGCATGACTGTGTGTATGTGTGTCTCTCTGTGTATAGTTGATATCAACACCCTCATATATTGTATACACACTCGCACACATACACATTCCTACAGTTCATCGTCACAATGCTCGCATGCTCTATGCTTTTCTTTTGTTGTTGTGAATTTATGGCGGCATATGAATATTAAAATCGAATATGTTGCTGTCGATTAAAGGCTTTTCGTCCGGAGTGCTGCACACAGAGCACTGCATGTACCCCTATTCCCCACACCCCACTCCTCACTCTATACCCATGCAGAGCCTTTTACACACTTCTCTGGCTGCTGCTGCTGTTCAGCCTGCTGCAATTGTGGTCGTTTGTTCGTCGTCTGTCTCTGATACAACTCTACCGCTGCCTTTGTACTATACACATCTCCCTCCCACTCATTGAGCTCGAGCTCTCTCTTTCTCATCGTTCTGTATGCTGAGCACCCACCAACAGCAAGTACAACGTCACAGATACGACTCGACATTTCCGCTTGTGCAACGATGCTACTGCTGCTGCTGTTGCTGTTGCTGCTGCTGGCCTATGGATCTTTCCATTGATGTCGACAATATACCGCAAGAGCGCAGTTGTTGCTGTTGCTGTTGTTGCTGTTGATGACGACAACAATGATAATGATGCTGACGCTGACGATGATGATGCTGGTCCTTGAAACTGCAGCCATATTCCATGCATAAAGCACACAACAAAAAAAAATAATAAAAATTTAAAAATAAATATAAAAAAAAAAAAAATAGCTGCGTGTATGTAGGTAAAAATAACAACGGTGGAAAACTGCCAGCACATGTCTGGCGTTTGTCCAGAGCACATACACTCTTCTGTGCCTATCTTTTTCCTACTGCAAAGTTCAACTGCAGCCATAACAAAAGCGGGTAAAAAGCAGTCGCAACCTTTGAAATAACAATTATTGCCGCCTGCTGCTGTTGCAGCAGATGCAAAATATCGTATGATACGCATTCTCTCTCTGTCTCTGTCTCTTACTCTCACTGCTGCTATACGCTTTAAATTGTGGCAATGCAGCATACACTTTAAGCTCCATACACACACAATGAGGCAGCAAAGGCAATGGCAATGGCGACGGCAACGGTAGCAGCCCAGAAGCTTATAAATTCTAATTAGAAAGCTCAAATTGGACAGATAGACAGACAGTCAGTTATATGACAATGAAAGGAGAGAGCGAGTCTTCCTCTTTCCCTTCCCCTCTCTCTTTCTCACCGCCTGTCTCTCTGTCTCTTGTTTGCCCAATCTTTGTGATACCCAATTCTCTCTGTCTCTCAGAGTTTTGTTTGTTAGTTGTTGTGGCAGTTGTGATAAACGCAACTTGTAGCTGCGGCCTAGTTACCCGACCACAGCGATAGACGACATAGACATAGCAATAGACCTCTAACCACACACACACACACACACACACACACAAACATAGTTACATCCATACCCAACTCAAGTCTTGGCTTCACCTGACGCCCGCCGCCCAGACTCTATGCTTTTGGCTTGGCAGGCCGTAAGGTAATAAATTATATGAGAAATGCCGCCAAAGTGTAACAGCTGCGGCTGCTGCCAAACTCCAGCCGCAGTTACAAATACAACAAAACACCTGAGAGATGACGGCAACAGCAATATAACCCGAACAGTAAGTTTCATACCAAATACTTATACAATATTGTTAAGCACTTGGCATTTGCCAAGTAAGCAACCAAGCAGAGTTTCTTCACAAAGTGTACGTGGGGGGTGGGGATACAGTAAAGTGAACTTTATTTACATTTCATTTTAGATACTGCAAAGTGGAACTATAATTGCGACTGCTTAAGTATATTGCTAGTGGCAATTGCACTTGTCAGTATGACAAGAAAATATTACAAAATATTTTTTTTTTTACAATATAAATAATATAAAAAAAATTAAAAATATATAATAAAAAATAAATACTAAAAAAATATAAATATATAATAAAAATAATGTTCAATTTAAAATATAATATTATAAATATACATAACTATTTATAAGTAAATAAAAACCAAAGCTTAAATTGAATAATTTAAATGTTGCGCAAAAAAGTATGCTACAATTTGTTTAAAACAAAAATTCACCTGGAAAAAAAAATCTTTATGCTTTCAATTATATTGATTGTATTTATTTAAATTTGCAATTCACTTTGTTTTTTTTTCTCTATGTATTCTGTGTATTTCTGAGGTTTGCTCAGTCATCGACCAAAAAATACTACTTATTTCTACTTTTGACTTTATTGCTGTTTTCAAAGAGTCACAAAAAGTAAAAGACGAACAAAAAAAAAAAACCAAGAGAAACAGAAAACTCTTTTTATTTTCAATTTGTTTGCATAAATATTTGAAACGCAACTAAATTAGAATGTGAAAAGGTGAAAAATAACGACAGACTGCTTCAATATGTCTTTGTATGTGTTTGTGTGCATTTGTTTGTCTCTTTCTCTCTCTCTCTCTCTCACTCTGTGTGTGTGTGTGTGTGGCATAAAAAACTTGCACAAGTTTGGCCAAAACGATTTGTAGCAATTTCGCTATTAGTACAACTCAAGTTTGCTTCTTTCTCTCTCTCTCTCCCTCTCTCTTTCACTCTCTCTTTCACTCCTTCTCTATTTGATTCACGCAGTTTCACGTACGAACACTGTGAAATCGAGAAGCAAAGTCGAAAGGCGGCAGAACCAAAAAAAAAGTTTGCTGCTTATGCATTTATCACCTTTCGTTTTTTTTTTTTTTTTTCTTCCTTTGCTTTGACTTCGAACTCGGCACCGAGAGTGCAAAAAACTTTGCCCTGGCCTAGTGCCAAGTGAAATGTAGCTGGAGATGGAGACGATGATGTTGGCGATGGCGACGTAGATGGCGCCAGGATAACAGGCTCAACTCCTGGCGGGCACATTTCGTGCGCTCGCCCGCATAAATTATTCAAAACATGTGTTCCGAGTGTATGTGTGTGTATGTCTGTCTGTCTGTCTGTCTGGCTGGCTGAAGTTTTTTACGCTGCGAAATCAACTTGGCGCTGTAGCTCTGTCTTTGGCTCTGGCTCAGACACAGGCTCAGCCAGCAAAAGCAGCAATGGTAGCAAATGCAGTAGAAAAAGTGCCGTACAGTCAATGTTAGGCAACAGTTTTTCTTTTATTTTTCCACTCTTCATTTATTTATAAATTCTTTTTTTTTTTTTTTTTATATAGCTACACTTTTTTTTTCGTATGTATGTGTGTGTGTGTGTTTGTGTGTGTTGTGTTTTTATCTAAGGCTCAGGCAATTTCCTTGTGTATGACATTTTCATTGATATTTTCTTCTGTGTTTCGCTTTTGCAGAAGAAATAGCAGCACGCACGAACGAAAGTTTAGCAATTTTTTCCGCCAGTCAGTGGCAAAGTTGAGAGTCGAAAGTCGAGAGTTTCAAGAGTATATCGAAGAGTCAAAGGCAACGGGGTCTGAGGTAACATCTCTATTAAGATATTCACTCTACTGTAATGTGACATCATACATAAAGAGTTGTGCGTGTGTATCTTATGGTTGTGTATGCAAATGTCAGGCATTTGCTGTTTGGCATTTCTAATGAGCTAGAGGAGAAGACACCCAAGCACATATGAGACTAGCCAGCCAGCCAGCAAGGCAGAAACCAGACAGCATGGACGCAGGTTAGGCCTATAGTCAGAGACAGATTGTGGATGCAAAAAAGATAAAGATTGCTTAAAGAGAGAGAAAGTGTGTGTGTGTGTGTGAGAGAGAGAGAGGGGTATAAGAAGTGAGAGTTGAGCAACGATTACCGACAGCATAAATCTTGTCTTTTATATTGATTTTGTGGGCAACGTTTCTCTGCAGGTTTTGATAGAAGCAGAAGGCAAAGAGTAGGAGGAGGATGTAATACATATGTGATACTATACTCATGCTGGATTTTAGATTGTGTGTGTGTGTGTGTGTGTGAGAGAGTTGAGAAACTCTTTTAAAATAAATTATAGGTTTTTAAAGCAAAGGTGAAGCACGTAACGTAACCGTAACCGTAACCGTAACGTAACAACGCATGCGGTCGGTCAACTTTTGGTCAGTTATAAAAAAAAGTAAACAGTTTTTGGGGTCAAAAGTTTTGCGCGCTTCTAACCTAACAGCATGCTGAGGCAGTGGGAGATGGTAAGGAGGCGCATTCAAAATTCAATAGCAAATGAAATTTATGGCGGCTGGACACAAAACACAGCAAAAAAAAAAAAAAAAAACAAGCAATGTTAGCTGATGGAATGAGGCAACGGAGTGTTAATATAGCTGGCGACCTTTTTATACATTTCATGTATTTGTTTTTGTATTTTATTTTATTTCCCTTTATTTTTCTTGCTTATTTATTTTTATGTGCATCTATTTGTGCTAGTCGTATTTTTTTTTTTTCTTGTGCTTTTTGTACCAATGCGGCAACCAAATAAAAAATGCATTAAAAATGTCTGAGACGAAGGACACATAAGAGCAGCAGCAGTAGCAGCAGTAGGAGCAGTGGAGATGGGGCGCACAGAGCAACAAACTGCGACAAGAAACATTTCAGTTTATTTGTCTGTTTCTCAAGTTTGAAAACGTAGCCCCCGTTTACAGTTCTCACACACTCACACTTAACTCTCTCTCTCTCTCTCTGTCTCTCAACAGAAGCAGGAGAAGCACACACACACTCATACACACAGCATGACACACGTCTTACATTTGCATGGCAGGTGGCATCGTTGTTGTTTTTTCTTGTTTAAAAAAAAAAGAGAATAGGTTAAGAGTGTGTGTGTGTGTGTGTGGCATGTGGCATGGGTTGAGATATACAGTGGAAGGAGAATGGTAAAGGCAAGGACTGCTGCTGCTGTTGTTGTTGTTGCTTACTAGTCAATGAAAAATTTGCCATGCCAATTCTCAAATGTCTAATATTCAGTTGCTATTTCGTTTTATACATATAATTTGCTTTTCTGTTATCCTTGCCTTTGGCATTGTGTCTATTTCGTCCCCCCCCCCCCAAACCTCATTCCCCTGTTCACTTTCTAGAGACTTTTCTCTTTTCACAATCTGACTGCGCTTGGCTGTCTATTCGCGTGTCTGACATGCCGTCAACCCAACAAAACATAGACACCCACACACACACACACACACCTACACATAGACAGTGCATAGCATCCGCCTTATTCTTCTACTTTTGCTTTGACTTCTCGCCTTCTACTGTTCTCTTCTTCCACTTCCACTTCCCCATTCCCTTCTCCTTCCACTTTTCTTTTCATTTTGCCACCTTTCTCTACCTTGAATGTTCCGCTTCCTTCTACTTCTTCTCGATACGCCGCATAAGCAAATGGCGTATTTTGCAACCACCTTGATGCCTCATGCCAAGCATACAAACACACACACACAAAAACACATAGAGCAAGCACAGTTTTTGCCGCTCGCTTTGCTTTCACTCGAAAATTTTTAATGCTCTGCCATTTTTTATGGCGCCACACTTGAATGCGCTTAAATATTTTATGTAATTTTTCGCAATTTATTTAGCGCATTATATTTTGGGCCTCGGGTCCTCTCACTCAACTCGGACGTTTATATCAATTCATGCCTTCCATTTTCTACCACTCCTCCCTCTCTCTCACTCTTCACAAAACGCCACCCACTTTTTTTTATCTAGGTTTGTGACAAATTTATTCTACGCTGCCGTTGTTGCTGTCTTCATTCAATTCTGTCCACAAATCGTTGCGTTCAACGTTCTGTCTATTCATTTTTTTTTTTGTTTTTTGCTTTTTTTTAGCAGCTTTCATTTGCTGTTGTCTCTTTCTAGCATACAACACCCATTGCAGTGTTAAATTTTTGGTACGTCAATTTCAATTTAAACGCGCAAATCTCAATTAATTTCCATGCCAGATAATTCGATATAGTATATAAAAAATTTGTTTTGTTGCGTGTCAAATTTTCTAGCTCAGTAAAAATAGCTAAATGATTGACATTGATCATATTTAGCGGTGGTTATGCAAATTATACTAAAATTTGTACACTCCCCTTGCATTCCCTTCGCCTTCTTTATGAAATAAACAAATTAATATAATTTAATATATTTATCAAAAATTATAAAGAGAAAGAAAAAAAAGGCAAAGAGATCAAAAATAGTTGAAGTTTTCATTTCTATTTTTTTATTTTATTTTATATTTTTTTTTGTTAAAAATCTTTTATTTTTTTTTTCTAGCACTATGTCAAAGTTACAGTTATTAAATTTGGCATTTTGAGTATTTCAACAGTTTATATAGATATCGTACACATATCGTAGCTTTCACTATGCGATTCATGTCAATCAGCATTTAATGCAATTTTCAAAACAATTTAAACATTGCTTTAAAAGTTCGACAGTGACACACACACACATTCACACTCAGAGAGAGAGAGAGAGAGAGAGAGAGAGAGTTGTAATAGTACAAATGCATATCGAACCCTTCATCAATATCCTCTCTCTTACTGCTTGCTTGGTCTTGCTGCCTTTTGCTGCCTCCCCCACCAACATTTAACGCCCATAAATCCATTGCATGTGCGAGCGCGTCATGTTTGGCATGTAATTGATTTATATAAAAACATGTTGCATGCCACACAGCAATGCGACTACAACTACTACTACTACTACTACTACTGTTGCACAGCTTGTTGCTGCTGCTGTTGCTGTCGTTGTCTTCTTTCTGCCTGTCTAACTATTTGTTGTTGTTGTTCTTGTTGTCGTTGTCATTGTTTTTGTTACTTTTTTGTTTTGGTTTGTTTGTTTCTAAATTTATACAGACTGCAGACTGTGACTGCGACTGCAAAGCCGCATGTTTACATATCGATTACTGCGCGACAACAACAAAACAACAAACAACTCGAACTGCATGTTGTTGATGACATTGCTAGCAATAAAATCCAGCGGCTTTTCTGGGCGTGGCACTTGTTGGGCGTACATAAAAACATGCTGCAGTTTCTATATATATATATATATATATATATATATATCTATATGTTGCTCATGTGCTTGTCAACAGCGTGTCGTCACACACAGTAGCAACAAAAAAAAAATATATAAAAAAAATTTAAAAAAAAAAATATTTAAAGTGCTTCCTTTTCAGCTAACACAATTTGAAAATTGCATTTTGTGTCTAATTAAAAAAATATCTTTACGATTTGTCTAACAAAAAAACAAATAAAAATGTTGCGGTATTTTATATTTTTCTGCTTTTTCTCTTTTTTTTTTGCACCCTTCAAATGCTTCAATTCGAATTCAGGAATCCATTGCTCTGCCCCTTAACTCGACCCCTTTGAACCTTACACCACCCTTCTACCGGCCAACTGGCAATGTCCCATGATTCTATGGCCTATTGCTTGCTCGTCGTCTGCCTCGTTACATTTACTTTTTACGACGCGCCCTGGAAAAATAAAAATAAAAAAAGAAAAGTAAAGGGCGGACAAGCGAATGGACAGATGAATGGACGGGAATGGACAGACAGAGAACGTAAACCTAGAACCCTCAAATAGCCAAAATGGACAGATAGGCAGAACAGACAAAGTGACAGACAGACAGCTGGACAGGTAGACGGCAGAGGGTTGACAGTGTGGCTGGAGGTAGGCTGACTAAAACGGCACCGTGGCATATAAAAAATTATCTACATTTAATGACGAGCCTTAAAAATTAGCGAGAAATGCTCAAATTAAACATAAAGGCACAACAACAACAATAACAACGACGACGTCGTCGACGACAAAGACGACAACGAGGACGAGTTCTACGGGTCAAGCTGAGCAGCTGTAGATGTGAAGAGGCGGTGAGGTGAGGGAGGCAACAATTCGGGAAGGACATGCGCGCCTGGCGGAAACATCAAAATGACATCCATTAACACACCTATTAATCACAGAGGCAAGAGAAATACAGACAGCTAAATGAGAATGAAAATGAAAATGAGAAAGAGACGAACTTAAAGTAAACGAGAGAGACAGAGAGAGAGAGAGAGCTAGAGAGAGTGAGCTAGTGTGTGTGCTAGAGAAAATGAGAAATAGAAAGACGTGGCACACAGAAAAAAAACCAAGCAAATGTCTACAAATGTCGCCCCCATTTCACACACACAAACACACAAGCACAAGCTTTTTCTCTTTACGCTTAAAAGTAGGCAACGGAAAATATTATGGCCCAGGTGACAAGCCAAAACAAAAAGTCATAGAAAATGTTCACGGGGCTAGCCAACAACAACAACAACTAAAATGCCAACTAAAATGTTGAATAAAAATGTCAAAAATGTGACAGGCGACGCCGTCGTCGTTGACGTTGAAGTCGACGCCGCTGTCGACGCTGACGCTTGGTTTGTTGCCTCCTCTAACAAAGTCAGTTTGTTGTTGTTTTTGTTATTATTATTTTACTTTCTGTTTTTTTTTTTTGAGGCCGGGCAGCAGCAGCAGCAGAAACTTTGTCGTCGCCGTCCTTGTTGTTGTTGTTGTCGTCGTCACCTTCGCTGTAGTCATAAAAACCCGCAAAGTGGGTGGTGATGGCCAATTAAGTTAACGACGGCGTGCGTTAACTTTGTGGTCGGTTCCAAACTCACCAGGCGGTGGTTGCCCAAGCCCAAAAGCTGTGTGTACTGGGAGCATTGAGAGTATAAAGGACAACGGCGACAACGTACTGCTGCTACCCACAGGGCTAATGTGTTGGCCCCCAAATGTTCATTCGCCTAGCTTCGCTTTTGGCTCTTGCCTTGCCATTGTAATCTAAAACGTTCATTGGGCAATGCCAGGCAGGCAGCGAGCAGCGAGCAGCAAACTCTAAGCACAGCGAGCGTTTTGTCTAACGTTGTGTGAAAACGTTAGTTCAGGGAGAAGAAAGCGTCAAACACACAAACAAAAAAAAAGGGGCGCGAGCGAGCAAGCGGCGCTTTTAACTTCCTTCCTTTCCGTTTTTAGCGCGTCCATCCGCTCTGCTCTTTGGCTGCCCCATGCTATCATATAACCTTCCGTTTCATGCGTCTTCGTTGTCTGCGTTTGACGTGCAGATCAAGCGCAAGCAATAGAGCAACAAAGACAGCACAGAATTAAGAGAGAGCGAGAGAGAAAGCGCTACTCAGCTACTGTTGAGACAGGTGACTGAACCAATTAACAAAAAAAAAAGCTGCCAGACAACACAACATAAGAGAAGCTCGACTAACTGACCGACCAAAACTTTTTTTTGCCACAAGCGAAAAAAATTTCTACTGCTGCAGGTGACGCGTGGCGTTCAGCTCAACTAGCGTAGAAATTAACACACACACACAGACAAACATTTCCTTTAACTTTTTTTTTTAGTATTAGCAGCGAAACACAGCTGTGTACAAGAAGCTAAAAACATAACCTCAACATCAGATGAACACAGAAAAGCGGCGTTGGCGTCTGCTGCATGTAGAGTATTACGGCATAATGTACACAATGTAAATAGACGCCAAATGTCTCACAAGTTCGAAATTAATTTCTCTTAGGAACTGAGAGAACTCAGAGCACTTGGCGGTGCCACGTCGTCATCAGCTGCTGCTGTTGCTGCTGTGCCCACAGAGTAGCAAATACACAGAGAAAATGAGACAGCGAGAGAGAGAGAGAGAGAAAGAGAGAGAGTCACTTTGTAGTGTGCTGCTGTTGCTTTTGTATGCTCATAATCACAAGACGGCCACAACATCATCATCAGTAGCAACAGCAGCAGCATTAGCATCATCATCATCATCGTCAATGTCGTCGTTGTCCTTGTCGTTGTCGTCGTCGCGGTTGCCACAGCATATTCCATTAGCAATTATGAATATGGAATATGGAACGGCAAATGGCAAAATGGCAATGATGTTAGACCATGACTAGCAGAGAGAGCGAAAGAGAGAGAGAGAGAGAGAGAGAGTAAGTAGAGAAGCATCTTGCTTCTAGGCAAGTCTATAGTCCACAGTCCACAGTCGGCAGTTGTCAGTAGTCAGTGGCCGTAATCACTGGCAAACGATGCTGACTACTTAAGCCGCCTGCCAAACGATGTTGCTAAGTGCCACTGACTATGCTCATAATCATGATGAAGCTGCTGTTGGCTGCTGCTGCTGCTTTAGCTAATGATAATCATCTTTCTATACTGACAATTTTCGTTGGCTGCGGCCGCTTAGATGCCTTTCTCTTTCTCTTTTTCTTTTTTTTTGGGGTTTGTTTGATGTTCGCTTTTTGGGCTCAAATGTTTAACTCTCGAGTGTTGGCTGTTGCTGTTGTTGCTGTTGCTGCTACTTCTAGCGAAAATGTGACTAAGCTTTTCGCTTCTGCTTTTCTTTGACTCACAAAGCATGCAACAACAACAACACAAAAAAAAGTTTGTAGATAGAATAGAAAATGATAAAAGAAAGAAGCTTAAGAAATTTTTGTGCAACAAAAAAAAAAAAAAAAAAGAAGGGAAAAAGGAAAAAGAACAAGGCTTAAGTCTAGTTAAGCGTAGAGATTGTATTAAATCTCTAGCAAAATCGTTTAGTAATTATCTTATATATAGTATTATCTTTTGTCTAGTTTCATAGGTTGTAATTTTCATTTTATTTCATTTTTCATATATGTTTTTATTTAATTTTTTAGTTTATGCTTTGATTTTGAGCAGAAATGTAAATTTATTATTTAAAATTTTTTGGCATAAAATAGAATACAAATAATTTTTATATTTTTTTTATAGATTTATTTATATTAATTATTTATTTAATTTTATTAATTTTAGTTTTATTTATTTCATTTATTATATTTTTTTTTAAATTATTTATTATTAATTTTTATTTGTTGATTTTTTTTAATTTTTAATTTTATTATTTTTTTAATATTTATTATTAATTTCTAATAATAATACAAATAATTTTTATAATTTTTTATGCATTTATTTATATTAATATTTTATTTAATTTTATTTATTTCATTTATTATATAATTTTTTTAATTTATTTATTATTAATTTTTATTTGTTTATATTTTTTTTATGTTCAATTTTATTTTTATTTTTATTTGCGTATTTATTATTAATTTTTATTAATTTATAATTTTTATTTTATTATTATTAATTGATATTTTAATTTATTTTATTATTTTATAAATATTTTTTTTATTATTTATTTATTTACTTTTTAAGTTTTACTATAATTTCTTTTAAAGGCTTCTCTCTGATCATTAAGCACGTAGCTCATTAAGCTTAATAAGTTAGCGATTAAATCAGCTGCAACTGCAACTGCTGCTGCTACTGCGGCTACAAAAGCAAAGCTCTAAACACTTGAAGCTGTTGCTATTGCTTGAATTGCATGCCGCTTAGGGGCACAATGAAGTTGTGCATAGCCACATGTGTGTGTGTCTCTATTACACACAGAGACATTTGAGAGAAAGAGAAAGAGAGAGAAGCTCATGCAGCTCCGTTTGCTATACAAACGTTGCATACAACACAAGCGGAAAATGGATTTCCAAGCAAATTATCTGCTTGCCATAGCACAGAGAGACAAAGAGTGAGAGAGAGAGTTAGAGAGAGAGAGAGACGCTTGACCATGCCAAGGATGCAGCCAGCAACGCAGACAACACAACAGCAATAGCAATAGCAATAGCAACAACAACAACAACAGCAGCCAGCAGCAGCAGCAATAACGACGACAACAACTGAGACACTAAACAGTTTCAATTTCAGTTTTGCATATACGTCTATATGTGTGTGTGTGTATATGTGTGCATATGTGTGTGTTTGTACGTTGTGTCTCTGCACTACACTCTTCTTCTCTCTCGTTCTTTGACTCTTTTTGCCTTCTCACTCTCACTCTCTTAGTCAAGCTTTCTGTGGCTCTGTGCTGCAGTTTTGACAAATATGCATAGGACATTGTCTATTGGTGCTTGGCCAGCAGCAGCAGCATCATCATCATCATCATCATCATCAGCAGCAGCATGAGGCACTGACATTGCGCCTAGTTGAATGCCTCGGCTCTTGGCACTTGCGTAGCCAATGGCGCCAACAGTCGTCAAAATTATGCAGCAATGTTTTCTTTTTGTGTTGCTGTTGTTGTTGTTGTTGTTCGTTTTGTTTGTTGCTGCCACAATTGCGTACGCGATTTTATGGCCATGGACAACGTCACGAAAAACCATCAAGTTTTTGGTTTGACGCGATGTCATGTAATCCATAGACATGTTAAGGCAACAAACAGCAACAGCAACAACAGCAGCAGCAAATGCAGCTTGTGATTGGATACGGTAATCATGTGACAAATATGTTGCTGGCTGCCTTTGCCTCTTGCTGTGCTGCTTCTTGATTATGCACATTAATGAGCGCACAGACAAGCAGCAGCAGCAGCAGCAGCAATAGCACCATGAGAGGTAGCCAAAAGTTGGCTTTGGATTTTAGGCTTTTGCAAGCGGCAGATATTGCATTTGCTCTTCATTAGCCACGCTGCTGTTGCTGTCACTCTTGTTGCTGCTGTTGCTGCAGCTGATTCTGTTTGTGTCTCTGGCAAAAGCTGTGGAAAAGCTGCTTACTCGCTTTTCATTTGCCAAATGCAAGCGTAAAAAAATGAGATGGAAAGAGAGAGAGAGAGAGTGAGAGAGAGTGAGAGAGAGTGAGAGAGAGTGAGTGAGAGAGAGTGAGAGAGAGTGAGAGCTTAAGCTGATCCTGTACGCGCGCGAAATCTCATAGTTCAGACAGTATAGGACAAACGTAGCAAATACTTATTATGGCTGCAGAGGCAGCTGGTTGTGTATGTTGACCGCCAGGCAAAATGATGAGCAATTGCGGACAGCGCGATGACAGTGCAAATGTAATGGCCAGACAACAACAACAACAACAACAACGTTACGGCAAACAGTTGAAATACAAAAACGGAAATGACCAAAGCATAAAAACAACAAGCAAGAGCAAGCACATGCATGTTTGTGCCTGTTGTCTGTGTTGTCTGTGTGTGTTATGTGTGTGAGATATGGTCATAAAAACTGCGCCATAACCAAATGGTTGGGGCGCTTAAATTGCAAACGAATTTCGTTGTAATGACCACAATGCACGCACATACGACAGACACACACACACAGACACACACACACACACGCAGGCATACACACACACAATATGTATATAGAAAAACTGACATTACACTGTCGGCATCATTTGTAACTGCATTTATATTGAAGCGACCGCATCTGTTGCGGTTATGTTCCGTATGCAAAAATGCATTTTCGCGCACAGATCAACATAGAGCGAGATAGCTATAGAAATATCTAGGGAGCACAGAGAAAAAGAGAGCAAGAGAGAGACAGAGAGAGAGAGAGAGTGAAAAATGGTTGACCCAAACGCAGTCAACTTTGTATTAAGCAATGCATCACACAAGCAGCAGCAACAGCAGCAGCAACAGCAGCAGCAGCAACAGCAGCAGCAACAACAGCAGCAGCAGCAACAGCAGCAGCTGCCTTGCTCTGTGCTGTGTTTTTGTTTCATTTCCGTTTTGTACTTGTACAGCGCTTCCGGTTTATTTATGCTGTTTTTATTCGGTTTCTCTCTCTCACTTCTCTTTCTCACTACTCTAGCCACTATAATGACAGCCGCCAAAAAGTATGCAATTAAATTATGCATATGCTAGCGGGCAACAACAACAACAACAAAAACAAAGAAAAAAAGTCTAAAAAATGTTAACTACGAGAAAAACTGCTTGGAAAATGCAGCATTATTATCATTAACATCAACAGCAGCAAACAACCGCAGCAGCAGCAAATAAACTTCATATAGCGCAGCTTATGAAATATTAAAGCTTTACATTAATAATAATAATAATAATGACAATGGCAATGACAATTGCAATGAATGCACAGCAAATATTGATACATAAATAATAATGCAGCCTTTGATATATATAAAGAAAAAAATAAATATATAAAAAAGTAGCAAAAAAAAAAAGAAAAAAGAAAAATCGCAACATAATTAAAATATATTGAAATTTCAATTGATTTTTAATTGATTGTTAATAAACTCTTTTTGATTCAACTTTCACTTGATTAATAATTGCTGCAACTATCAATCTCTCTCTCTCTCTCTCTCTCTCTCTCTCTCTCTCTCTCTCTCACACAAACTTACTTAGTGCAGTCAAACTCTAAAAGCTTTTAATAGTTAGCAAAACGCTGACAAAAAAAACAAAAACTATGCATAGAAATATGACGAATGACTGCAAGAAAAAAAGTCAGAAAAATAGCTAGAAAAAAAAGAGAAAACATTGACACAAAATGATTCATTGAATCCATTCAACGTTGACAACAGCAACAAGCAGCGCAATGCGAATAACAGCAACAATAACAACAACAATGAAAACATTTGTTAGAAATCAACAAATCAACAGTGCAAAAACTGCGAAAAAGCAACTGTGAAAACTTGATGTGCAAACTGAAGTGGAAATTTTTGGTTACTCTTTTTTTTTTACTCATGCTTATTTTTTATTGCATAAATCAAAGTTAAAAGTGTTAAAAAGTAGGAAAAAAAAATAATAAAAAATCAAAAAGGTCTAAAAATTGAATTTTACAATTTTGCCCTCACAACAAAAAATTTATTTATATTTTTTTTTTCATTTTTTTTTTATATTTTTTTTTTTCTCTCTTCTACTTCCTTTCAGCATTCATTCTGTTTGTCCGTTTGTCTGTCCTTGTCCGTTTTGTGCTGCTGCTGCTGTTGCTGCTGCTGTTCGGTCTGGTTAACCTTTATGCGCGGTGCTCGTACTTTTATTTACTTGTCAGATTTTGTTTGGCGTCGCGTCGCGCAGTTTACCATTCATTTTCGTTTTGTTGTTTTTGTTTTTTCTTGTTGCTGTTGCTGTTGTTGCTGCTGCTGTTGTTATATATATGTTTGGCCTTTGGGCAAATTTTTGGATGCTTGTTGGTTTTCAAATTTGCGGTAAATCGGAAATACGCCGCAAGTTAAATGAACTTGCGACCGACAGACTAACCGACCAAGCAAGCAACGACTTGCCGCCGTTGCCACCGCTGGTATAAAAATATTTGACTGTAACGTTGGCGCAGCAGCGGGCAGTAGCAGTAGCAGCGGTCGCATTTGTCGGTTCGCTATGTTCATCTCGTCGTCGTTGTCCTTTGCAGCAGAGTCTTTGTTTCCTTGTTGTCTTTCCGTTTGCCTATTGCGTTTTTCAGCTCGTTTATTTATTTACATGTTTGTTTACTCTTCTTCTTATTGTTGTTGTTCTTGTTTTTGCTTAGTATTTTTTTTTCGCCCATTTTTCTTTTCACTTTTTTTTCCCTCCTCTTCCTTTTGTTATATATATATATTTTTTTTTTTCGTTTACTTTATGGTTTTACTCTTTCTCATTCGCTCTTTCTCTCTCTCAGTCTCTTCGTCTGTAGTTTGTTGTTAATCAGCGTTGTTTCTGCCCAAAAATCAAAGGCCCTAGACAAATTTGCTTAATTGCGTATAATTTGTGGTCAAGAAAACAGCCAACAAAAAAAAAAAAAAAGGGTCAACAACAACAACAGCAACAATCTGCAGCAACATTCAAATTCACATTCATTTGAACATAGAAATCAATTTGAAATTTGTGTCTGGCAATATTTATATAAAGAGCTGAATTCCCATAACCCTTTTTTTCAGCTTCTTCTTCTTCTTCTATTACTTGGCTTGGCTTTCATATAAAAAAATTCTATTTATTTTTTTTCTATGCTATTCAATGATTTGAACCTATAGATAGATAAGTAAAGCAGCAGCTAGAGAATGAGAGAATGAGAAGAAAAAAAATAAATAAATCCTTATAGCAGCAGCAGCAGCAGCAAATCAGTCAGGTGTGTGGCTTAAATAAAATCAAATTTCTATTTGAAGCCAAAAAAAAAAAAAAGAGGAGGAGGAGAAATTTCTCAACCATTTTTTGGACGACGATTGGAATTGTGAAAAGTTCAAACTAAATCTAAGCGCCATGAATGCCTGACACAAAATTATGAAAAATGAAAAACGAACGCATAGAGAAAAATAGGTAAAAAAAAGTTATATATATATTTATAGGGGAAAGCAAAAGAAAGAAAATAAAAAAAAAATATGGAATTGAATTTGAGCTAGGATACGCAACGTTAAGGCAAAAAAAAAAAAAATAATTTGCAGGCAGCAGCGCAGGGCAAAGAAAGAGAAGGAACGCTCCTGTTGCTGTTGGAGTTTTTGAGTTTGGTTCACATGGCGTATGAGCGACCTTTATGCGCACACGAAAATTGCAGATAAATTTATTGAAAATGATTGTGAAAAGCTTGCATATGGCTGTGTGTATACGTGTGTGTACAGCTCTATACGCTTCAGTGTACATTGCTTTTTCACTGCTCTCCCACTCTCTCTCACTCTATGACTCTCTCCTCTATACTCTCCATCTCTCGCTCTCTCTCTCTTTTCTATGTTCTTATGCCGCTCGACTGCATGTTGTTCCTACTCAATGCTTAACTCTGCAGCTCCAGCAGCACACTCCGCCCCGCCCACATTGCACACTGCTTCCCCTCCTCTGATAATACAAATGCAATATGCATGAGATTTTTGCGCACAAATATTGATGATTTGGCAAATGTGTTTGGAGCAACAAGAGGCAAACAAAATAATAATAAAAAAAAGCAAAAAATTCTATTGAATTATTGCTGCTGCAGTTGCAGTTGCAGTCAGCAGCAGCTTGTTACCTGTTAACAGTTATACAAAATTTACAACAACAAGCAGCAGCAACTCGACTTTTATAACTTTTAGACAACTAACACAATGCAATACATGAAAAACGTATTAAGCAACAGCAGCTAAAAAAAATGCTGCATTTAAAATTACTGCAAAAATTTAGTATACAAATGTTGCGACAAAAAAAAAAAATACACGGTAAAAAAAAATAACAGCAGCAAGGCTAAAAAAAAAAGTAAACAGTAAATAATAGAAGCAGCAGCAGTAGCAGCAGCAGCAGTAGGAGTAGCAGTAGCAGCAGCAGGAGTAGCAACAGCAATAATAAAACGCAGCAGTGAAATTAATCTAAAAAGTTTTTAATGCGCTTTTAAATGATGCTGCTGCTGCTGCTGTTGTGTAAAAGGGTCGCGGTCTTGCATTGCTTTGCTTGCTGTATTTATATATATATTTTATTTTTTGCACTAACAGAACAGCAGCAGCAGCAACAAGAGATGCAACTATTGCTGCTGCCACTACTGTTGCTGGCATTGCCATTGCCATTCATAACTGAAGCAGCAACTATCATTGCCGTTGTCGTTTTTTCTGCTGTTGCTGCTGCTGCTGCTGTTGCTGTTGTGCAAATTACAAGACACAGACATCCGGCCACAAAGTGCGCTTGTCTTTTTTTTGCCTTTGCTTGCGTCTGCGTTGCCGCCTCCGCCCCATAAATATACTAAATGAGTTTCGCATTTGGGGGGCAACGACAGTAGCGCCACGGCCACCTGTTGCGTGCAGTGACTTTAATTTTTTTGTTTGCAAATTTAAGCAGCATAACTTACTCTAGGTAGTGAGAGAGATAGTTAGAGTGTGTGTGAGAGAGTGAGATAGAGAGCGAAAGGAAGCATACAATTAAGTTTTAAGTTGTTGAAATTAAATGAAAAAACACAGTGGGAAATATTGAAATTGATGCAAAGTTGATACAGCACTTCTGGTAAGGTGGGCGAATTGTGGGCGTGGCAGTGCTGTGCCTTGCTACCTTGTATAGTTGTATGTGCTCAGTTACACAAAGCATCAGCAACAACAACAAGAACAACAACAATGACGACAACTTCACTTGCTGCGCGCTTGATTAAACTTCTCTTGCAATGCCGCCGCAACCCTCCCAATGCTTGGCCATAGAGAGAGAGAGAGGAGAGAGAGCAAAGAGTAAAACATTGTTAGAGAAACGTTTTTGCTATTTACCTTTTAATTTGCATTGCATAAATCTGGCCGCAGTTACAGTTATTCATTAGCAAAACCTGACAAGGGCAGCAGCAGTAACAGAAGCTGGAGAAGAAGCAGACGTCGAGCAATGAAAGCTCTTGCGATACTCTTGGCAGGCAGGCAAAGAAAAGTTTTTTTTGTTTTTTGTTTAACAAATTTGAAAATTCATTGAAATGCCTGAGCAACTTTTGGTTTCCATTGCCAGTGGAGTTCTACTGCTGCCACTGCCACTGCCACTGCCACTGCCACTGCCACTGCCACTGCTAGTTTGCTGTCTCTTTCATTCTTTGTGTGCTAATTGTATAACTTGGCCGGTTGAGTGTCAGGAAAAAGGTCGAGCAACTTGTGCCAATTGAGCAAAAATGTAATTAGTTTGTGTGTAAAAGAGATAGCTATAGCACAAGAGTAAGAGAGAGAGAGAGAGAGAGAGGGAGTCTGACTTGTTGGCATAGGCAAAAAAAATTTGCAATGATCTAAAATTTGCTTCAGCAGCAGCAGCCGTTGGGGAAAAATGTTTTTTTGGGTTGTGCGGCGACTTATGCAACAGAGATTTGCAGTTTTGCTACTTGAAGAGCATCTTTTGCTTTACAGTTGCTTGCAGCAAGCAAGCAGCAAGAGCAAGCAGCAAGCTGACGACAATTTCGAGCACTTAGCAAAAACAGCAACTATTAAATATGCATAAACGATGCCAGGTCGCGCGCCCATTAAATTTGCCAACAAGCTGCCAGCAGACACACACACACACACACACACATACACATATACACTGATACATAGACATATAAAGATAGATAGCGGCACTCATGGAGTGTGTGATGTGGTTTAAACAGAGCTTTGCATACATTTAAAAGCAGACAACAAGGACGAACACAGGACAACGATGACGACGAGGATGATGACGACGACGACGACGACGACGTTGCAGCGTCAGCTAGAAAACAAAAGCCATAGCCAGGAAAATTCCTTTGGGCAAGCCTTAAGCCAAAACCATGCAGAGAGGCAAGAGCAAAAGCTAAGAGATGAATGCGAATGTGAGTTTGAGTGCAAGTGCGAAAGAGAAAGTGTGTGGCGGCGCGTGCTTGGCACAACGTCACATAAATTTGCATATATGTGCTCAACACACATGCAAAGACACTGTGTGTGTGTGTGTGTGTGTGAGAGAGAAAGAGATAGATATGTTGCAGCTTGCCTGCGTCTTTTCATAGTCTTGCCTCTTTTGCCGCTTTACCTTGTGTCTACTAAGTAAACGCGCTTGCCATCGCACTCTCTCTTTCTCTTTCCCACTCTCTCTCTCTCTCTCTGTGTGTGTGTGTGTGTAACGAAAAGCTTTTAAAATATGCCGACGCGACACCTACAACAGTAAATTTGATATGCTTGCAGCTTAAATATTTACACACACAAACAGAGAGAGAGAGAGAGAAAGAGACAGACACACACAGAGAGACATACACGTAGATACTATAAATGCTTGCTTGAAGACATTAAAAGCCAACGGCATGATAATAAAATCTTTATTTAATTGTATAAATTGTGGCAACTAACTAAGCAGCAAAAAGCATACAAAGAGTGAGTGAGACAGAGAGAGAGAGAGAGCAAGCGAGAGAGAGAATGTATGAGAGACAATGCGACACATGCCATGGCAGACAGAGGCGTCATAAAAATGAAGTTAATTTTAATTAAAATGCATGGGAAAAATGCGTGCGTATGCCTCCCCTACCCTCCCCCTCTCTACGCCATCGACATTATTCTCATTCTGCGCTCAAAATGCGTTGTAGCCACTGCCTATGCGTGTATGCATAGCTCATATTTAGCTTTGTCTGTATATGTATATGTATATTGTAACCATAAAGCGTTGCTCCCCATAACTCGCCATGCATATGCTGCATGATGTGTGTGTGTCTGTGTGTATGTGTGTTTGCTGTGGCGTTTGCTTGGTTTAATTTTAATTGTCAACCCTTTGGCTGTCACTTTTATGGCGTTGACAAGCAGCGCGCATTGCTGTCGCTTCTTGTTGCTGTTGCTGTTGTTGTTATTGTTACTGCCTGCTGCTGCTGCCTGTTTGTTGATTCCGATGGGTGTCAAATTATAGGCCATAATTGTCAATATTTGCGCCTTTTTTTTAAAGCAAACACACACACATGTCAGTGTTCTTTGTTTTTGAGGCGTGCCATACTGCGTCAGCAGGTGAAAGTCATGAATAAAATCTAATAATTACAGTAACGTACAAAACCAAAAATATATAAAAAAAAATAAATAAAAAAAAAATTTAATACCTCCACGTAACATCAACAGGAACAGCAACATTATAAAAAGGGAAAGAGTTGTGTTGGTTAGGATGCGGGGGGAGAAAGGTGTCAAAAAATAGCTTTGCCATGCTAATCAACATTAAGCTCAAACGCGCTCGCTCGCTGCTGTTGCTACATAATGCCCAAATAAGTAGGCTACAATTTTTTTCTCTTTTGTTTTTGATTTCTTTTTTTTTTATTATTGCTTATTGTGTGATATGATTGTACGCTATGCTTAGAGATAGAGAGAGAGAGAGAGTATTTTAATTGCTAATTGCAAGATAACAAAATGAAAGTTAATATGTTCCAGTTGAAACTATTGTCAAAATTGTTTGACAGTGTTAAGAGTTGCGATTAATTATCGATTATCGATTTTAGCTGATTTCATAATCCAAATAATGATTTCTGCTAAAGATTTTAAAATGTTGAAGCTATAGAATGTTAAAGATCTAACATCAAGTAACATATGTAAGTCAACAGCAGAGCACAATAAACTTCAAATACTGAAAACTAGCATATAAATATCTTTACTATCGATACTAATGTTACTTACATCTTTTACAGGGTATCTCATTGATCAATCTTCACTTCTTAGAATAAAACAAAATAGAGCTCAAAAATTTATGACACAGTCCACACACACACACACACACACTGTGCTGCTTGTTTGCTTGCTTGCGGTGCTTAATGCGTGCAAGAGCAGCTGCCGTGTCACGTGTTACTGCTAAAGCAGCAGCAAATAACAAAAGTATGACTAAGAGAGAGTGAGACAGCGAGTGAAGGAAAACAAAAAAAAAAAATGAAGCGACAGATGTGAGGGAGCAAAAAAATATGAAAAAAAAAGTGAAGCGTTGGTGAAGCAATGGACAAAATCCTTTTAAAAAACAATTTATGCCAACATTGTTGCTGCGCTTTTTTGGTGGTTGGTAGAGCGGGAAGCTGTGTCAGTAAAGAGAGAGAGAGAGAGAGCGGGGTGCGTGGGTGCGGGCACTGCTGTTGCTACCTTTTTTTTTCGTCAGAGTGTTTAACAAAGTGCTAATTTAAAAAGTTCACCAAAGCGTCAGCAACAACAACAACAACAATAACAAGTACAACAAGAGCAACAACAATTGGAGCAAAAGAACCACCACAACAATAGGGCTAATGCTGCTGTTGTTGTTGTTGTTGTTGTTGGGTGCACAACAAAAGTAGGAAAATAGCAAAAATTGCTAATTAAAAATTTATATGAAGTTGGCAGTAATAGCATTTTTAATTATAGCCAACTCATGCGCGGGCAGCCAAACAGCAAGAGCAACAACAGCAGCAGCAGCAACAGCTACAACAACATACAACGGAAGTGTGGCATAAACATTTTTGAGGTTATGGGGCAAACCTTTTTGCTGTCGAAGAAGAAGAAGTAGCAGCAGTACAAGTCGCTGTTCTTCGATAGACGTGCAACGCTCTCTGTCACTCGCTCTCTCTTTCTCTCTCTCTCTCTCTCTCTTTCTTATAGGCAACACACGAGGCATAAATCTTTTGTTTTCATATTTTTTGTTTTGTTTTATCAGTTAACAGCTAAAACACAACAGGCAGGTAACACACACACACAAAGAGGGGAAACGAGAAGCAAAACGTAGTCACCCTGTGTTAATGCTACTTAATGAAAATTTAAATGCTTTCGCATTATATTGCGCATAAATCAAAAATTTATAAGCAAGCGAAAACAGCGTTGAGTTATCTAAGAAAAACTCTAAGATGCTTTTATAGCTAAAATTGTGTGTATGTGTCTGTGTGTGTGTGTGTCTTTAGCATATATCAAATTTTGCATATAGCAAATAAATTTCTAGTATTTTTCCAGGAAAAAAAATATTTTTTTATAAAATTTTTTTTTTTAATTTAATTAAAAAGTTGCATACAAAAATAGTCTCAAAAATTTATTTAAAAAAATTTGCATTTTTTTTTTTTGATAATTCACAATTTTAATTAAATTTGTTTAAAGAATTTTTTAAGCATACATTTTCTTTTTCTTAATACAATTAAAATTTAATTAAAACATATTTAAAAATTGACACTGCAGAAGCTGTGTTAATCATCATCAAAAGCAAGTAAAAAAAAATAAAAATACTACATATAGCAAATAAATTTCTAGTATTTTTTCAAGTAACAAAAATTCTTTGTTTTTTTTTATTAAAATTTTATTTTAATTTAATTAAAAATTTGCATTTATTTTTACTTTTCAATTTTAATTAAATTTGTTTAAAGAATTTTTTAAGCATAAATTTTCGTTTTCTTAATATAATTAAAATTTAATTAAAATACATTTAAAAATTGACACTGCATCAACAGCAAGTGAAAAATATAAAACAAAAGAATTTTAAAAATTTTTTTTTCAAATTTTCATTAGTTGCAACAATTGCAACTAATAAAATGTGCAACAAAACAAAACATTTGTGTGTATGTGTGTGTGTGTTAATTAAATGTGCAAAAAAGTTTAATAAAATATTTTGCAGAAAATGCAAAAATTTCAAGAAGCGTTGACTTTAAGCTGCTTTTGACATACTATTATTATTATTATTATTATTATTATTGTTATTGCTCTGATTATTATTATTATTATTTTGATTGTTGTTGTTGCTGTTGTTGAAAAGCTTTGCAGTTAAAATAAGAATTTGCATATTGAAGCCAGGTATTAGAACTAAAATTTATTATTGCTTTTTGCTTTTTGCCTTTTGCTCTTTTCAACATTTTGCAGTTTCAGTTTCAGTTTCAGTTTCTGTTTTTGTCTTACTTTTGCTTTTGTTTGAATTGTAATTGTTTTGCTGGCTATATTTCGCTTTAGTTGACACACACACACACACATACACAGAGAGAGACATTTAAAGCTCAGACTTCAATTGAAAACTTTTGTCAAATTAATTAATTAAACTACACAGCAATAGCATTAATAATAGAATAGCGTCCGGTTGAAGTTCAGTTAGCGAAGGACACATCGGCATCGACAACGACAACGACATCGGCAATGGCATCGACATTATGGCATCAAAACAACAAGACAAACACAAGAGAGAGAGAGAGAGAGAGACAAAGACAGAGAGAGAAAGTGAGTGTGGCAGAGATAGAGAGTGAGAGAAAACTTGTTAAGTTGCCTAAGAATTTAGCTTGGAAAAAGTTAAAATAGCTTTAACTATGCTTTAAACGCGCTCTCAGTCTGTCTCTTTCTCTCTGTCTCTCTCTCTCTCTCTCCCTCTCTCTTTCTCATGCTGTTTTGTTCTCTTTAAAAGCGTTTTAGCGTTTTTCAGCTGTAGCATGTTGTGTTCCATTTCAATTTCCTTGCAACATAAAAATCAACGCGCCGTCGCCGTTGTAATTAGTGCTGGGCGCTTGTGAGACAGCAGCAGCAGCAGCAGCAGCAGCAGCATACTATGATGGCCTGGCTGCTTAGTGGTTCAGTTTGAGCAAGTTCTGATGCCACACATACACATACACTAGAGGTCTTAACAAATAGTTGAAAAGTTGTGAACTTGCGACGGCGGCTATCATTTTCGCATTGAACGTGCTACAAGCAGCAGCAGCAGCAGCAGTAGCCGCAGCAGGAAGTGGAGTTGGGGTAAAAAGACGCATTTGGGTTATGAGTGCGCGGTTAGATAGCAAAACGTAAAGTTTCTAGCTAGGTAAAGGAGCAAGTTATAAAATGATGAGGCAGAGGCAGGGGCAGAGAGTAGATGTGGGGAAGTTTGATAGCTGAGGGGAGAGTAAGGAAATGTTGGCAATGTTTGCGGTGATAAGCGCATTTGCTTGTTTATCAAGTCAGGCGAGTCGACTGCGACGACGACGACAATGACGATGGGCAGCAGGCAGGCAGGCAGCAAAACCGTTAAAGTATTTTTTTTTTCTATTCTCAGCCTCAGGAAGACAGCACTTCAAGTCATTAGGCAAGTAACTAACCTTTTGTTTATGGCTGTTGAATTTCTATAATAACAATTATGAAAATTAGGCGAAGCGAGTCGCCGCCGCCAGTTGTTCACATTTACAAAAAAGGGGGAAAAAGGGTGGGGGGGTAAAGCTTTACTGTCTTGTTACTGCTGCTATTGCTGCTGTTGTTATTGTGGTTCCAGCATTGAGTCCAAGCATTGTTTTGACGGCTAATTAAGTTTGTGCCAAATAGGCAGAAAAGATGCGCTTCCAAACCCCTCCACATCCTTCTTCTACTTCTTTTCAATTTCCCCTGCCAGCAGTTACTCTTAAAGCAAAATATGCTTTTACACAAAATTGGTAAAAGACAAAGAGTAAAGAGAGTAGGGGGGATGAGGCAGGCAGCAGGAGGTAGTAAAATTTATTTAAATGGAAAAAAAAAATGTTGAAAAAAATATATATAAAATATTAAGAAGTCATTGAAGCACAATTTAAATGTGGCTGCTGCTGCTGCTGACAGGCAGCCTAACAGCTCGCAGCGCAAAGCCCGCAGCCCGCAGCCCGAGTCAGAGTTTTATTTTTACAACAACAAGAACACAAAAAAAAAAAAACACACACAGAGAGAGGAAAAAAAATTTGTTTTACTTACAAATTGTATTGGCATTTGCTGATAATAATAATAATCGTATTCGTGTGGACTCACCTGCAAGAAAAGAGAGAGACAGAGAGAGAAAAAAATAAATAAATAATTATATGAAATTTAATTAAGATTTCAGATTTATATTTCCCCAACCGTCCCGCCTCTCCTACCACAATTTCTATTTATTTGTTTGTATTATTTTTGGTTTTCAAGCATATCGAAATATCTTTTGAGCAATCAAATCTAATTAAGTTTTGCTGCTTACTCTTCTTGTTGTCTATTAATATACTAATCAGTTTTTGTGGCCAGTAAACACAAATGACAACAACAACAACAACAACAACAAAAAAAAAATATTGTCATCATTATGATGATGAACATAGGCGCTTGGCCACAAAAGCCACATTAAATGCGATTAATTATGAAACTTAATTAGCAATGTAATAAAAAGTAAAGTGCTGCGATTTGCACTGATTGCTGCGGTTCACATGTATATACATATATATATATATATATATATATATATATATATATAAATATATCGCAATACAAATATCGACAATATTTTATATATATTTATATAGTAAACATCTGTTTGTTTTTTGTGTGTGTGTGTGTGTTTGTGACTCAAATAAATCCCTTTTAATTAAGAGATAAACAGAAGCAATTAAATTATTAATTATGTGCATACACACACATACATGCATACACATTTATATAGTGCTATAAATAGAAAATATTGCCTACTTTATAGCGCATGTAAAATCAATAGCTCAGCCGCACGCTCTCTCTCTCTCTTGCTGCACTTGCAAGCAGCATAATTATTGCCACCAAAATCAACAACAAACGCATAAAACATTTATGCATCTATTTTTGGCATAGCAGTTAGCCAAGTCTATAAATAAATTAAGCGCATTAAGAGAAGCGTAAATAAAAATTGCAAAATGTTTTTTTTTTTTTCTTGCATTTTCTCTCTCGCTCGCTCGCTCACTATTTATGTTGCTGGCTGCTGCAACTGAATTATCGATCATGATATTAGTGTTTTAGCACTAATTGATTTCCTATTGCCAGTCAAATACTGCGCGGCAGAGAGAGAGAGAGAGAGAGAGAATTTGCGAGTGTGACAATTGCATTGCACAAATTTGCAGCTTATGCAATATGCGTGTGATTTGATTTTTGGTTGCTGTTGTTGTTGTTATTGTGGCAGCAAAATAGATTCAGATTATTTACAACAACAATAACAACAACAATAATAGCAAAACATATTCATAGAGCAGTAAATCACAACGCTTATTGGCCACACAACAGTTGACCAGACAAAATGCAAAACCCGAAACCTCCTGAAAAGCCACATGTCACAACGCTATCTCTTCCAGCTTATACCATCCCCATCTTCCCCATCCCCATCCCCACTCATTGTTGCCGCCTGTTCCCTATCATCAAGTCAACATCATTCATATACAGCACCACGATAGAATAAACCACATAAAACCAAGTCAAATGTCATGAACGCTTGCGTGTGTGTGTATGTGTGTGTGTGAATGTGTGTGAGTTTGTATGCTGCTGACCTTTTGCATAATGAAAGTAACGTTGCGGTGGCCATTTTGTGGTTTGACAAATGTTGTGTCAAATTCGGCTACACAGCCACAAAGTACACACAGAGAGAGTGAGAGAGAGAGAGAGAGAAAGCGTAGCGAAACAGACACGAACATAGACAGAGAACAACTTTGTCAACAGCTAATGGACTCAAACACACACAGAGAGCAACAAAAAAAAAAGTGTGTGAGAGAGAGAAGAGCGAAAAATTAGCCATGGTCGCACTTTTTTATAGGTGCAATGCAACAGCAAAAGTGGCCACATGATACACAGGCACAAAGGAGACAAACAAGCGGAAGAGATAGAAAGAGAAAGAGAGAGAAAGAGAGAGAGAGAGAGAAGTAGAGGTAGAATGTAGAGAAAGTGAAGTGAGAAACGACGTTGACTACCGTTACGAACAGTCAGAGACATGCCACATACATGGCTCATGTTTGACTTGCCAAACACACAAACACAGTGCGAATGTGAGAGGTAAATAGAAAGAGAGAGAGAGAGAGAGTGTGTGAGAGAGAGAGAGATACAGAGGTAGAGACAGAAGACGACGATGACCATCAACATGTTGACCAGCAAACAGCAAAAACCGCTGCTGATGACAGCAACAATATCATCAGCGTCAGCAGCAGAAGCAGCAACAGCAACAGCAACACAAGCAACAACAACAAAAACAACAACAAAGTGCAACACATTGGTCAGTTGCAACATGAGCAACATTAAAAAACATTAAACCAGAAATCACTTTGCAGCAACCACATCGTTTGTTGTGTGAGTGTTGAGGTTGCTGTTCTTCTTCTGGTCAAGCGAGAGCACAGCACAAAGAGTGTGTGAGAGAAGGAGAGATGGAGAAAGAGAGTGAGAGATGGTAACGGTAACAGTATATAGCATCGTCTGTATCATCTGTATCCACAAAATGCGGCTTACTTAGGCTCAGACTGTTGCTGCTGCTGCTGTTGTTGCTGCTGCTGATGATGATGTTGCGCTGCTCTCGCTGTTCCGGTTTATTTCAACTACCCTCAGCGGCAGCATCTACCACCTTTAACCTCTATTGCCTCCACCCCCGTCTAGCTACATTACCCACCGTTCATGCCTCTAGCGTTGTCCTGGCAATGATTTGTTAGCATTTGGCGGCGCTCAGCTTGAAGCCAACCTGTCAACCTCTGCCACCCCGCTCCCCCACCATAACACTAAAGTCTACAGCAGCTCAGCTCACATAGCCAATGTGGCCGGCAAACAGCTAGCTAACATTGTCTAAATACCACTGAAAACAGCAGCAACAACAACAGCAACAACAGCAGCAGCAACAACAACAGTAACAACAACAACAACAGTAACAATAGCCACGTCATCGTATTACCAAAGGCTGCTGTGTAAATGTAATCCTGTTCTGCCCGCTCTACCTTTCTCTCTCTCTATCTCTATCTCTCTCTCTCTTTCTCGCTCTCTTTCTCACTTGCTGGCACAGCTTCTGTTGCTGCTTTGCTAGTCACACTCCATTTATTTTTCACTCCTTGCCAGACTTTGCTCAATGCTCTTGTTGCTGTTGTTGCTGTTGTTTTTGTGCAAACAAATGTTTTGCACGCAAGTCGCAAAAGTCTCTTGATCCCCATTTTTTGGTTCGCTGCTGCAGCAGCAACCGCTGCCACTGTGTCTCAAAGTGCATTTGCCGCAAGCAATGTCAGAGGCAAATGCAATTTTTAGGCTAACTGCCTACAGTTGTTGTTGCTGTTGTTGTTGCTGCTGCTGTTTGTTGCTGTTGCTGCTGCTGTTTGTTGCTGTTGCTGCTGCTGTTTGTTGCTGTTGTTGCTGTTTGTTCATTGTCGTCTGTTGCTGCTTTTAAAGCACTTTACACGCCTTCTGTCTGGGTCGCCGCCTTCAGCAGCTCTTACTCTCTGCACTTGCCTTGCCCTCACTAAACTTCTCCCTCTCCCTCACTCTCTCTCTCTCTCTCTATCGTTCTCTGTCACACACACACAGCTCATTTGCATATTTGACGACGCGCGGTCTACAACTTTTGCATTTTCTAGTGTTTGCCATAGTGTAGAGTTTGCCAAAAAGCTAATGCAAAACTTTTGTTGTTTTTTTTTTCGCCTGCTCTCTCTCTCTCTCTCTTTCTCTCTTTACTCCAAAAATAAAATAAAAATTTTTTTTATAGAAAATGTTCATGTAAGTTTTGTGACCAAAAATTAGCGAACATATTCCACACTACACTGTACGAAATTTGCCAGGCAATGAACTTTACACATGCTTTGCAAAACTTAATTTCACAGTGTAATGTTAGCTTTAGATTTGACACTGAGTGCAACTTAATAAAGTTTTGTATCTTTGTGTATTCACGGGAAATTATTTTGTTTGTTAATAACAGTTTAAACTACCCAAAAAATAATATGCAGAAAAAAAAGCAGAAAATCTATGATAAAAATTTTTTTTTTTAGAGAATTTTCTAAACAAAGCAAAAGAAAAATAGCTTAAAAATTTTGCAAAAAAAAAACCTAGAAATAATAATACAAATTTTCTTTTATTAAATAAACAAAAAAATATTTGTTGAATTATTGTTGCAACTCTTTTAGTATTTATATTTTTTTTTTTATTGTTTTCTTTGTGTTCATTGTTTCAACTTTTCGACAAGAAAATGACAAAAGTCAAGGCAATAAATTTGCATAAAATTAAGTCAAAATTGTTTACTTGAAAAGTGGTTAGCAGCAAGAAGAAGAAGTAGCAGCAATAGCAGCAGCAACAGTAGAAGGAAGATGATGAGAAGAAACAAATCAACAAAATAGACAAACAATGCGTCAAATAAAGCAAATAATATGCCAAAAATGCTTTGTGCAAATGACGATGACAAATACGCATACATATACAACACACATGCACACACACACACACACACATGCACACACAGAGAGAGACATACACACTGACAAATAACATATACAAAAAGCTGAAAGCAAATTATTTAAATCAACAACAAACAGCAGAAAATATTTTTGTTGAATAGAATGTAAAAGGCAAATACAATTTACACGCAACATACACACACACACACACACACACACACATACATATGTAGAGAGAAAAACGAGGAAAAAGCTTTTTACATATGTGCATATGAAAAATTGCTGAGCCACACACTGTGCTGAAGAAGCAAGCAGTGAGAAATGAGAGGCAGACAAAAGTGAATAAAAGAAAGAAAGAGAGAGAGAGGGGGAGAGAGAATGAAAGAGGTAGATAGACAAACCGGACAGAGTAGATTTTGTGCAACATCATCTCAGAGTCAGAGTCAACGGCAGAGTCAACGACAGAGTCAACGTCAGAGTCAAATTCTGATTCGTATAGTTCGCTGAGGTTTTCTGGACTGAGGTCAACTTTGTGTGCTACAGCTACAGCTTTTGCTTTTGCATGTGAAATTTTTGGGATTTATGCCGAAAAATGCATAAATAACTGTTAATATTTAATATTGTTAACTTGTAAATTTTAAATGAAATATATATATGTATATATTTATGTGTGTGTGTGTGTGTGTATGTCTGTATGAAGCAAGCCATGTGCAAAGAACGTTGACGAGCAGACGCAATGAAATCATAACGAACGACGAACGATAACGACACAAAGCTGCTGCTGCTAAAGCATTTGGTCAGCCGCTGCAGCAGTAACTTGTTTCTCTGCTCTGCCCTGTGCTCTGTGCTGCATATGAATAATGCAATTTTTTTAACAAAAATTTTCACATGGTTGACTGACTGTGCACAACATACAGGACATGGCCCTGTAACTGTTGCTACTTGTTATATACAGAACCATCATGATTATTATCATCATCATCATCATCAGCAGCAGCAGCAGCAGCAGAAGCAGCAGCAGCACACTTTATACACAAGGCAAAAGTTTAATTGTTTCTCATTCTCATCTCTCTTTCTCTGCCTCTCTCTCCACTCTCTTTCTCTGCATAAATATTTATTTCATTTATTTTTTTTTATTTTATTTCTATTTTTTTTTTTACAGTTTATGCATTTTACATGCGCGACTTACGTTGCACGCGTTTTGCATTTGAGTTTGTAAAAAAAATTAGAAAAAAAAAAAAAAAAACAATTTTCATGCAACAATATTTTTAGCATTGCAATCAGTAATCATGTTTTTAGTTGTTGCAAAAACGGATTTGCATAATTACAAAAAATACAAAAAAAAAAAAAATATATGAAAATATGAAAACTAAAAAAAATGAAAAATTGTTCAAAACATATTTTGTATTTTGTGTTAAGCTCAAAATGCGAAGCTCAAGTATTTTGAGTGCATTTCAATTATAAAATAAAGTTCACAATATATTTTATTTTGTAGCGCTGTCTGTGCCGTTGCATAAATCATAAATCTAACACCTAAGCTTAGTCTCTCTTGCTATCTCTCTCTCTCACTCTCTCTCTCTCTCTTTCTGTCTCTTTCACTGTTCAATTTAATACGTGTTGTGTGAAACAAACTAAGGAAAACTAAAACTCGCGCGCAGCATTTCAGTTCATATTTATTATTATTTTTTTTTTTTTGTTATTTTCTTTTGCGCCTAACTGTAGAATTCAGTTTTCGTTTCGTTACGCTCTGACGGCAACAACAACAACAACAACAACAAACATTTGGTCAGTTTGGCCTGGGCAAATTTAAAACTTATAAGCACGCCATATACCACATATACACACACACACATATATATATATAGCCTCGTCACACGTTGTATGCAACAAACGGCGACTGCTACTGCTGCCGCCACTGACTAGTATGTTGACTGTTGAGACGCACGCACGGCTCATATATACAACCATCATATATATATATATATATAGCTAGAGCTAGGCCAGCAGTATGCTCATGCCATGCCTCTTGCCTACACCTACAACAACAAGAGCAACATACAGTGGCCCAAAAGCCATAAAGTTTTTATTTATTTGCATTTGCTCACGTGTGCATGTTTAATTAAATTTGAAGCGCGCAGAGCAATGAGTTTCAGCTTGGGAAACAAAAATTCTCTTGCTCTCTCTCTCGCACTCTCTTCACGCTCCTTCACTTTCTATACACACATATATTTTTTTTCTCTCTGTTTCTTCTGCCTTTTTTTTTCGGCGGCCAAAACACAGAAATACATGCGAACTGTGGCGCCGCCGACTGACGCCTAACGTACAAAAAAAAAGTTATGTCTAACACTCTCAATGTATGTGTGTGTGTGTGTGTGTGACCACGCCTATACCACTACTGTCCAACGCCTAGCAATGCTGCTGGCTGCTCACCTGCCATGGCATATGATGCAGTTTACGTAACGAAAATTGAGTTGGACATGAACAAATTGTGGTTTGGTTGCTGGATTTGTTCCGTTTTCTATTTCTATTTTTGTTCTAGCTTCGTTTTTTTTTCTTTCTGTTTTTTTTGCCTTCTGCATATGCATTGGCATGCAACGAGCGAGCGGGCGTACAGGAACGAGAGTAGTTTGGCTAGTTGTAACATGCAAATTGGAGCGTGACATGCATTTTCGACAGCTTTTTGGCGAAATGCATTGCATAGAAGCTGATGATGGTTTTATCTTTAAAGTTCTTGTTATTTCATACAACAGCATCAGCAGTAGACTCAACATTTCATTCAACCATTCATTCTTATATTCATACACTTCATTCATTTCATTCATTCATTCACATTCATCTACTATTCATTCATCATTAATTCAAGCGTTCAGTGAACCTTTAAAGCATCGCATCGCATAGCATTGCGTCGTGTCGAGTTAAACGACAATGAAACCTATTTATCTTTGTCTACGCTGAAAAGTGGGCAACAGTTTTTTCTTCATTTTTTTTTTGCACAGCTTCACGCAGTTTACCTTCTTGTTACATGACAGACGATGTTGACTAAAATGCGTTAATTAAATTTTGTCTAACTGCTTGAATGCGTAGACAAGCCCAAAGGGACACACATACACACCACACACACACACATACATACATATATATGCATAGACAAACCACCACGTGTCGCATTAGCAAAATTTTGCCTACTTCTAAAGCTCGCAGCACGCAGCACGCTGACATCTTATTTCACCAAGCAGGCAGCTGGTAGGCTGGCAGCTCATCAAATTTGCAGCTTGTTTCAAGCCATTTTTCCAGCTGCTTTAATATGCATATGTGTGTGTGTGTAAGTGTATAAGTTTGCGTGTGTGTTTATGTGTGTGCGTGTGTGTGTGTTTGTTTATAATGTTGAATTTTCTGTGTAGAATTTATGCGCCTCATTAGTTGGTCCAGCCCCCGCAAAAGAAAAACAAAATCACTCACAGCTCAACACGGCAGCACATACTCTACCTATCTCTCTCGCTCTCTCTCTCTATTTTCTTAGTTTAACTTATAGCAGAAGAGTTCAGTTTCAGCTACAGCTACAGCTACTGCTTTAGCTTTATCTATGTCTTTTAGCTGTAGCCTCAGGCATCTCTAAGCATCTGTGAAAGCTTTACCTATTGCCAACAGTGCTTCATCTTTACCTTTAGCCTGCTGCAGAAACAGCAACAGCAGCAGCAGCAGCCACAGTCAGTTACAGCACAGAGTCTCTCAACATGCTAACATCATCATCATTAGTCACAAGTAGCGGGGTCACACATACAGTTCGTGCTTCGCTGAGTTTACGCCTAAAAATATGCTAAGCATTTCAATGCGTGAAACGTTGAACGTCGTCGTCGTCGTCGTCATCGTCATATTAAATGATTTCGACGATCTTTGACATATTTGCACAGTTTTTAGCTATACACGCGTCACGTGTATGTAGCAAAAAAAAATACATAAACATATGCAAAGATTTTTCATATTTTCCAGTAACATTTTTCACATACGCGTCGACAGTTGAAAAAAAGGGTTGGAAAATATATATGCGAGCAGCAGTTGAAAGAAAAAAAAAAAAGTAAAAGTGTATTCTTAGTGTAAGAATTGGGGGCGCATATAAAAAAAAAAAACAAAAGAAAATAAAGAAGTAGGCGTAGCCAGAGCGCATTGATTTTTTTTTTTTCTACTTATATTTGTGTTTTTTTTTTATTTTTATTTTGCCTTGCATGTCGACTATTTGCCAACGTCGACGACGACGACGTCAGCGTCAACAGCGGCTGCTGCGCTCATTCATTTCATTTCTTTTCGTCTTGCGTTTTATTTTATGCTCTGCTTTTCATTTTTATGAGTATGTATGTGTGTGTCTGTATGTGTGTGTGTTTGTTGTTGTTGTTGTTTACTGGCTGCTGCTGCTGCTGCATGCTTTTGCTCTGCTTTTGCTTGCTATATATATATATATATATATACTGTGCTTTGCCTGCGCTTCTTGCCATTGCCTACTTTTTATGTGTTTTTATTTATTTGCGCCGCTTTGCAATTTCAAAAAGTGTTCTCGCGTGTTCTTGCCCCACAGACGACGGACTAAAGGGCTTTGGCTTAGCCTCGCACTAAGTCTATCTTACTCTCTCTCTCATTCTCTCTCGCTCTCTTTCTATCTCATTGTATATCTGTCTGTCTGCAGTCTGTTTGCTTCGCTGGTTTGTCTGCGCTTGCCTGCCTGTCTGTCTGTCTGCCTCTTTGTCTGTCTGCATGTCCTTTTGTAGCCAAGAGTTCTCCGCCTGTAGTCTCTCTTAGAGAGAGTACGTCGTTCTATTTCGTGTTGTAGAAACTCTTGCGTGTTTCACTGCCTTATATTGCAAAAGCGAGCATAATAAATATTTGACGCTTCATAAATCTTTAAAGAGTTGCCAAAAAAAAAAGCAAGCAAGCAAGCGGTAGAAACTCTCACACAGCATCATTTTAGCCTAACAGTCTTAGCTCTGCCGTTTGGTTTCTTATTTCAAGTATATTCCTTTTCCTCTTCATTTCTTCATCATCTTCTTCTTCATCATCTTTTGGGCTTCGCTTAATGGATTTGCTACATTTCACCGCTCGCTCCTACATTTATGCTAATGACTTGACAGCAAGTGGCAGAGAGAGAGAGAATGTTAAGGCGACTGCTGGGCGCTCTACTTCTACGAGTGGCTGCAATTGGAAGCCAAGGCAAGCGTTAAGAATTTGACAACCAATGCTAAGCATAGAGTTAGGCAATGCTGCTGCCAGCTAAGCGTTGCGCGCTGTTCATAGAAATAGCAGCAGCAGCACTTTGGCCACTTGGGAAACCCTTGCAAATTGCATGGGCATCGCCCAAAATTTTTTTTTTTTATTTATTTTTTTTTTTAGCACAATATTCACTTGCAATTGGCGCGCCGTAACCGTCGCCATTGCTATCACCGTTGTTTTTTTTTTTTTGATTTCCCCAATGTATTGCATTAACATTTTATTTTTTTTTTTTGGCAATACACGCAGCTATAGACAAACCTCTAAAATGCTATGCAACAGCAACATTTTGCATGCCACATAGAGGACCACGAAAAGTACCAAAATGGCAAACCACAGAGAGAGAGAGAGAGAGAGAGAGAGAGAGAGAGAGAGAGAGAGAGTGCGCGAGAGAGGCTAGTGTATGAATAGTAACTAGTACTGACAGACAATGAACGCGTGATCCGACCATAAGCGTATTATGCAGCTTGCCCTTTGTCTCTCCCTATGCCAACCCCCGTTGTTCCCTATCTATAGTTGACAATATAAATGAACTATTGTTTAACAAAAATCAGTAACTAAAAAAAACTTGACTCTTGGCATTTGCTTTACTTTCCATTTCATACAGTGAGTGAATGTTGTAGCACAATTTACTGCAGCAGTTGAAATACATTAAATAACTTAACATGGGAAATATTCTTTAATTAATTATTAATGAATGCCAAACAATCAATTAAAATTTATACTATTAGTATTTAAATGCAATTTTCAATAACTAAATTAAATTATATTTACTAATAATTATTTTACAGACAAAAAATAAATAAAATCAGTAAATAAATAAATAAATTGCATAAATGAATTAAATGAAAACTAAAATGAAATTTTAGTACATGAACAAGAAGAAGATGAAGAAGAATTTTAATTATGATTAATACAAATCAATTTGCAAAAATGTTCGTTTAGTTCTTGCTTACCACACACACACACACACAGACATACAGACATACATATGCACAATCAATAAATATTTCCTTTACTCGCACAGCGTATGTGAAACTGCGATTTATATAAAATTTAATTGAAAACAGAAATCAGAAGTTGATTAATGCCAAAATCATGGCATATATAAATTCATATAGACAGATAGACAGACAGACAGACAATTGACATTTAAATGCAATTAATTATAATTTTCATACATTAAAAACAAAAAATAATAAAATAAAAACTATGTCAGATTTTTATTCGCACATAACTTCTCATTTACTATCTATTTCTCTCTTTCTCCCACTCACACTTTTAACCATTTTTTTTTTTTTGTTTTACATAGTTCACTCTCATTGCACACACACACACACACACAAACACTTTGTGCTCTTGTTTCTTTTACAATTCATTAAAATTTGGCGCATTGCCAGTGGGTAATAAGCATTAAAGTTATACCCATAGTTTCGCTAGTTCTTCTTCGTCTCTCTCTCTCTGTTTGTCTGCTCATCTCTCTGTTTGTCTCTGTGTCTGTCTGTCTGCTTGTGTGTCTCTTGCTTCTCTCGTTGTTTGTTGTTAAGTGTGTTAACAGGCTTTATATTGCATGTTCACACACACATACATATAAACAAGCACAAACACGCACAAACACACATCTTATACAAATACAGACTTATGCTGGCAGGAACCTCAACTTCAGGACTCAATCTTCCTTCTCTCTCTCTCTCCCACTCTCTCACTTTTGCACTCTGCCTCTTTCTCTTCGTCTTTCTTATTAGCGTTCTACATGAAGAGCTTCAGCTTGTGTTAAGTTGAGCTGCTTTTAAAGTCGCTGCCAAAACGTCTTAAAGTTTCCCCCCTCACAACAACGAGAACAACACTGCAAAATTGCAGCATACTTTTGTGCGAGCACTCACATGACGACAACTTCCGACAGTTGGCGTCCTTCGCAGGCGCTTCACACTCGTCGAAATAAATGTATGATGAAGCTTAAGTATTAAGCTTTGCAAGCAGCATTTTAAAATTTTAAAAAATACTAAAAAACAAATTAAAGTGTATTTCAAAATATTTTTTTAAAAAAAATTTTAAAATTAAAAAAAAATTTTTAAATTTACTATTAAAAATATTGTAAAAATTAAGCAATGCAAATTGCTAGAATTAAATTTGTATAGTATTTTTTTTAGGTACATTTTTTATAAAATTATTTTTTAAAATTTAACAGAAAAAAAAATATAATTTTTCTTCTTTTAATTTTGCAAGATTTGCAATTTTTAATAATAAAAAATTGTTGAACTAAGATGTTTTTTTTCTAAGTGTAGTCACTAGCATACGTGGCTATTATTACGAATACATATGTACTTCTTTTTCATTCCCTTTATTTTTTTTTGCTGCTGGGCTGTGAAATAAAAACCGCAATTACCAGCGAGTAAAATATATGGCAATAAGAGAGAGTGAGAGAGAGAGACGAAGACGAAGCAAGCAAATAAACCAGTGAACCTTTTATGTATGTGTCTGCACATGTGTATGTGTGTTTCTGTGTGACATAAAGCAAACAATATGGCGACACGCAACACTAAACAGACGAGGCAAGCGGCGGCACAGGGAAAGCGACCAAACAATGCGACAAGCTACAAAACAGACGAAGGCGACGACAACAACAACAACAACGTTGACGACTTTTGTTATTCTGACACACAAACATAGACATACACACATACAGACACACACACACACATATATATATGTATAGATATATCACAAATACAACTGTCACTCTCGCTTGCTTGCTACTGTCGTCATAGTTGTCAACAATGTTGCAGCAACAAAATGTCAAGTGCGATCTCAAGCAAACTGGCCAAACGAGAGTCAACATTAGTTTTAGTTGCGCGCACAAAGCTAAACTTTTACTATAGTAGAAAAAAAAGATGTGCACAAAATAGAATTACTACTCACTGTGCTAACTATACACCTTTACCTTTCTCCTTCCCCCCCCACAAAAATAAGGCTTTAATGTGTGTGTATTTGTGTTAGTTCAGCACCTTTTTGATACTGCATTCTCATTGCACTGCATAGAACTAAAGTGCGGTTTGCCATTAAGTCGCATTGTTTCTGTTTTCTCAAGCAACTTTTTTTTTCTTTTTTTTCTCAACGTTAAGCACAAAAATTGAGTAACTCTGCAAACCGTGAATGAAAATCAAAATGAAAATGAAAACAATGCAATGTGAAAGCATAGCACACACAGCCCATGAAAAAAAAAAACAAACCAAAACCTAGACACACTCAGTGTGTGTGGCAAACCTAGACGACGAAAATGCCCAACAAACCGACAAGACCAAGTTTCACGCTAAAAACAAAAAAACAAAAAAAACAAGTAAGAAAGTTATAGTCGAGTGTGCTCGACTATATAATACTCGGTGCCCAAAGTTATATTATATATTTATTTTGCTCGTGCTGCGCACTCGCCAATTTTAAGTTAATATAAAACAAAAAATTTAAAAAAAAAATTTAAAAAAAAAATTTAAAAAAAAAAATCGTCTCGGGAATCGAACCGCGGACCTCATGCACGCGAGTTCAACCCTCTAACCACTGAGCCACGCTCTTCACAAGTGTGAGAAACACTGAAAAAATGTTGCCGTCGTTTGGGGTGAGAACAGCAAGCAAGCGTACGCCTCTCAACTTTTGAAATTTGAAATGTGAATAACTTCCATGTTTATTATCCGATCTGTACCAAATTTGTACACAACGTCCAGATAAACATATTCTAACTTTGTACCAAAATTCAGTGCTGTAGCTTGGCTGGGTGTGGGTGAAGTGGTGTGTTCAAAATGGTTTTCATCGATTTGTGGAGGCGGAGGGGGGCGTGGCAAAAATCCAAAATAAACTTGATCTGCCTGCAAACACTACAAACACTATGCAAAAAAAATGAAGTCTCTATCTCTTATAGTCTCCGAGATCTGTGTGTTCATACGGACGTACAGACGGACAGACGGACAGACGGACATGCTCCAATCGACTCGGCTGTTGATCCTGAGTCAGAATATATATACTTTATGGGGTCGGCCACGCCTCCTTATGGGTGTTACATACATTTGCTCTTGTCACTAACCCAATATACTCTTGGTTCCCATAGGGCACCGAGTATAAAAACTTTCGCATTTCTTAACTAGTTTTTGTTATTGTTAGCTTGCTTTTCTATTTGTTGCTGTCTTTTATTCTTGCTGTTGTTGCTGTTGTTTTTTTCTCTATTGTTGCTTTTGTTGTTGTTTCTGCATGCTATGCTACTGTTTTTTGGCGCTTGCTGTGTGTGTGTGTGTGTGTCGCCTTCGCTTTCGCCATTGCCATCGCCATCGCCATCATCGTCTTCGCCTTCAACTACGACTTCAACGTGCTCTCTGCACAAAATGCGGAAAATTAAATTGCCCTCGTTCTGGCGCCCTCAGTTCGCAGCACGAAAAACACGACACCAAACACAGACACACACACACACACACACACACACACACACAAAGATCTACTAACAATAATTGAAATAAACACTTAAAAAGTTTTGACTCTCCATTGCGCAGTGTAACGCTGTGTGTGTGTGTGTGTGTGTGTGAGTATTCTTTGCCTTTGGTTTTTCCTTACAACATTTTCAAGCTTTTTATATTTGCACTTTTTTTTTTTTTTTTTTGCTAGCATAGAAATAGTTTTAGCTTTTTGGCCCTGCTGCTAGTTAAATTTTATTAGGCAGCAGAATAAAACTTGCAACAATAGACAAAACTGATTTTTATTTCATTCAGTTGTTGTTGTTGTTGTTGCTATAACGAGTATTATTATTATTGTTGTTGTTGTTGTTTCTTGCAGCCAGCAGCAATGAAATGCATAGCAAAAATTAAAGTAAATTATGCTTTACGCTCAGTGATCTAATTAGTTAAGCTTGACATACAAAAAGAAAAATAGTAAAACTCATGATTTACTTACAATTACAATTTACAATAAGAGACAAAGATAGAGACAGAGACAGAGAGAGAAAGAACAACAACTAAATACAATTAAGTTGTTGCTCATGTTCAGCCTCAAGTCCTTGGACTTAGAAAGCACACAAAATGATAATTATTCAAACATTCTCACATCTGCCCGCAGGCCACATGTCCTTGTCTATATGAAGACAATACACTAACATAGCGACAGATACAAAAGATAAAGAAAGACAAAGTGAACAAAAATAGACAGAGATAGAGAGAGAGAGAAAGAGAGATAGAGACAACAATCACAATGACATCAGAGTAAAACCGAGTAAAGATTTGTTTGTTTTACTATTTACAATTTTGCGCACATTTTCATCATGCTCATTATATTGGTCCTTCGAGACCTTCAAGCTAAATAAATACAATGTGCCTATTGTCTATGTGTGTGTGTGTGTGTGTATAAAAGAGCAAAGCAGAGATTGATAAGTCGACTAACTTTAAGAGCGTTTTGCTTTTGCTGCTGCTACTGCTGTCAACTTTTGCAGCTTGATAAACTATATTTTCATCTCATAAATTAAACAAGCTTCGCTTCGTTCAACATTTGCCTAGACAAAACAATTATTTATGTACAATTATTGCTTTCAATTTGTCAATACGAACTAATTTGTAAATCTGTTGATGTAAGAAATAAGAATTAGTCTAAAGCTTTTTCAATATTCATGATATTTTGTTTTTATTTATTTATTTATGCTTTTATTTATTCATGTATAGAAAATTTGTTAGTTTTGATTGCATTTTTGTTAGTTCAATGATTTTTACTTGAAGATATTTTATTTCTATTAAACGTAGAAATAATAATAATAAAAATAATAAATTAAATTCTCAATTAAATATTAATTAGACAGTTGTCTATTTCATTTTCTTTAGCAACTAAAAAAAAAAACAAATTTTATTCTATTTCAATTTTACCTTTTTCTTGAAATTTATTTTGTAATTTTTAATCATCAAAATTCAAGTTAAAATTCATTTAAAAAAAAATTTCATCTATTTTATTTCTATTATTCGTAGAAATAATAATAAAAAAAATAAATTAAATTATCAATTAAATATTATTTAGACAGTTATCTATTTCATTTTATTTAGCAACTTAAAAAAAAAAACAAACTGTATTTTATTTTCATTTTGCCTTTTTCTTGCAATTTAATTTGTAATTTTTTTTTTGTAATTTTTAATCATCAAAATTCCAGTTAAAATTCATTTAAAAAAAAAGAATTTCACCTGAAAATATTCAACTAGTTGTTGCTGCTCTCTCTCTCTCTCTCTCTGTTACCTTTTTCTAATCATCTTCAAGTTTATTCATATTCAATTTACCTCAAAGTTTTTTTTTTCCTTTGTTGTTCTTATTATTGCCTCGACGTTTCGTTAATGCTATTGGAGCATGACGACAACAAAAGCAACGTTAATTAATTTGATAATTTCTTCTTCTTCTTGCTGTTGTACTTGTGTTTGGCCGCAATACCAAAAAAAAAAAATGGTAAAAAAAAAATAATAGCGCAAGTCTAGGCTAATTGGCCGCAGCGGTGTAATAAGGCGCAAAAATGTTATAAAGCATTCTTTTAGCCATCACACAAAAAGAGCGAGATACACAGAAAGAGAGAAAAAGAGAGCGAGAGAGAGAGAGAGACATATCTGAGCAAAGTAAATTCCAACAGCTTTTTCTTTTGTTACTTTCATTTATGGGACATTCCACGCGTAGCGCGTAGTGCTGCAAAAATTAATATCAATTTTCAGCTTTGTCTATTGTTGTTGTTGTTTTTTCTCTGTGTTGTGGATTTTTCTCTATTTCTTGTTTGTTTATTTTTTTATATTTATATTTATATATTTTTTTTGTTTTTTTTTTTAATATTTTCATTGCGTGCTTTTGGGCGTTATGCATGTGTCCTTTTGTTCTGCCTTATTACATTAACAGCTATTACTCATAATTATGCGCTCTCTTTCACGCACACTCTAGCTCTCTCTCTCTCTTTCTCGCTGTGTACGCTTGCCTGCAATTAACTTGATTACAATAAGTCTAAAAAGGCGAACAAAAAAATAAGCTCAATTTTTTTTCGGCTTTTTTTTTTTTTTTTTGAGGGTAAGTTGCAGTGACCAAAACATGCTCGAGAGAGAAAGAAAAAAAAGGAGTACTTAGCACTTAGCGGTCACAGTTGTTAGTAGGTGAAGGGAGAGAGTGAGGAAACGCAGGAGTGACTGATATATATGTTGATTAGGCGCTGTCTATGATAGCAACGGTAACAAGCAGAAAGCAAAGAATATTAAGCTAAATTTTTATGGCAATTTTTCTACTGTTTTTCATTTATTTTAAGGGAAAATTATTTTATGCAACATTTGCTGTGGCTTAAATCTTAGTACATAGCATTTTAATCTATGTTGGAAACCAAAATTTTAGCCGCATTTCGCAAGTGTATTAAAACTTCGTTCTGTTGTTACTAAACATTTTCTATTTTGTTTTTCTATCTTTACTTTTTTTTCACTCAAATTCAGTTAAATTGCCAGCGGCATTCACATAATATAAGTAACTGGGGCAGCTCTTGAGTGTGCTGCTGTCAGCTGATGTATGTATATTGGTTTCTTACACACACACACATACACACACATACACAAACACACACAGCAATGTTTTTCAAGATAATAGAACATTTGGCCGCAGGATAAATTATGCGTTCGTAATGTGAACCATGAACCGTAAACTGTTAAACGTAAACCGTAAGCTGCGTGAATCTACAGCAGCCACAGCATCGACAATCAGTGTCAGCAACAGGATGTTCATTCCCTTTTTTTCATGTTTTTTCTTTTTTTGGATCGCTTTCTCAATGCCTTTTGGGGAGGGGGGCATGCGAGTGAATGCTTTGCACGCTTTGCTTTTTGTTTGTAATTGAAAAGCGTCAAAAGTCAAAGTGACAAATACAGGCAACAGCAGCAGTAGCAATAAAGATGCGCCAAGGACTCAAAAGCGCGCTTTACCGTTGATTGACAACGAAGTTTTGAGGCCAGAAATCAACTAATGTTTAGTGCGTGTTGCTAACGAGATTTTTTACTTTACAATTTTTTATTTTAAGTTCTCTTTGCTGTTGCTGTTGCTGCTGTTACGTGAATCTGCCACATGCGAAGAAATTAATTAACAGAATTTTCGTTTATCAAAGCAAATGCTTTACGCTTGCTGCGGCAACAGCAGCATCAACAGCAGCATCATCAGCAGCAGTAGCAGCAGCAGCAGCAGTAACAGCTGCTGTCAAACAGGGAGACGACAACAGACAGGGAGAGCATGATAGACAGAGAGAGAGAGAGAGCGCTGTGTAGGGTGTGAGTGTAAAAAAGAAAAGGTTGCAATTACCGTTAATGAGTTTAATGCCAAAGGCGCGCACACTGCCAAACGCATCTCTCTCTAGCATCCTTTTTTTTTTATTTTCGAAACTTGGTTAAATTTTTTTTTTTTTTTCGCTACTTTCTACTTAATTTTTTCTCTATTACTCTTTTTTTTTTTTTGTTTTTTTCCTAATGAGCAACACCCGTTGGGGCGCATATAAAGAAGCACATTGGGCTACAAAATGAACAAAAAATAAAATATATATGTATATAAAAAAGTTGCGCCTTGTCTATGGTTCATTTTTATTTACACTTGACTTCACATCATGGACATGAAGCGTCAAAAGATGATGTTGATGCACACAAAAGCAACAAGTTTGTGACCGGAATAAGACAAAATATAATATATGCAGTAATATATACTAAAGGGTATGCTGAACTAACAGTTAGCTGCAAATGTACAATGACAAAGTTTTACAAAATTTTAAATATATTTTTTAAAATTTTTGAAAAATTTTTAGAATTGAAAATAAAATATATAAAAAATATTCGAAAAATTTAGAAACATTAAAAAAAATTGTTTGAATTATATTTAATTTTTTTCTAATTTTAAATATATTTTGCCATATTTTTTTTTGGCAAAATTTTACAAATAAAAATAATATACTAAAAAAATTTTGAAAAATTTACAAACATTAAAAAAAATTGTTTGAATTATATTTAATTTTTTTTCTAATTTTTTAAATTTTATATAGACATTTTTCTCATATTTTTGCAAAATTTTCTTTATATAAAATATTAGAAAAAAAAAATTAATAAATTATTTCCTTTCTCTTAAATGTTTAAATTTGCTTAAATTTTTTTATACAATTTTTATAATATTTTCGTTTTTTTTTTTTTGTAAATTTGTCAATTTTTTTTTCTCTCTCTTACAGCGTATGCTCTAGTCTATCATTAATCAGCAATGTTCATTTCTATTCTTTTACTTTTGTTGAACCTTTGCATTTGACAACAGAAATTACCCTTTTTCACTTGGCACACATTAATTTAGCCAGGTTCAGTGATTTTCAACAGACAAGACAACCCCGACAAGGCGAACATATATATATATATATATATATATAGTATATATATGTTATATATATACCACCACCTGTCGACCTTTTGAACATTTGACCAGTTCAGTGAAGCGCTTTGAGTTAGAAAGAGGATGCATAGCCTTAGGGCAGCAGCAGTAGCAGCATATCTTCTTCTTCTTCTTGGCAATTTGAGTGCTCTAAGAGTTGAGCTAAGTTCAACCCTAAATGGGCCGCAAATAGCATTAATGACTTCGTCATTTTGTCTGTCCAACTGTCCTAGCGCAGTCTAAAGAGAAGTAGAAGAAGACGAAGCAGAAGAAGAAGAACTATGCTTTGACTTTCAACTTAAGCTGTCTGACTGATTTTACTTGCTGCTGCTGCTGCTTCTAGTATCCTTTTGCCTTTTGGGGTTTTTCTCAGTTTTTCTGTTTTTTTTTTTTTTTCTAGGTTTTTTTTCTTTCTTTTCTTGGTCCTGCATTTCTTTTATTGAATTGGCAAATGGAAGCCAATTAGTTGTGAGCAAATGTTAAATTAATTATCTAATGACTGCTCGTTACCTGCCAATTTCTCTTTACTTCACTTTTAGTCTTTTCTTTATTGAACTAAAGCTTTAAAATAAAATGCATCTAATGTGTGCACATAAAAATAGACAGAGAAATACAAACGACAGACACACACACACACACACAAATACATTTACACTTATATATATTTTATATATATATAGTTAATTATATTTGCTGTTAAAAATAAAAATGAAATTGCAAGTGCTTAGTGCTCACTGAGTTAAGTTGAGTTTGAGGTCAACTCACAGTTGAGGTTGACAACATCCTAGACTCACAGACAGAGGCAGAGAGAGAGAGAGAGAGAGAGAGAGAGATCGCATAGGTTCAAGTATGGCGACAATGGCCAAAACAAATATTAAAGCCAGACAAATACAGCTGCATATGTGTGTGTGTGTGTTTGTTTGTTTGTTGTATGTAGTTGACTCTGCACTGTTGCGTGAAGTGGCAAAGGCAAGTTGAGCTGACCTGGCTAAGATGCTGCTTGGAAAATCCAGTTATAAAAATGGTCAGGCAACAATTCATGCAATGCAATAGAATGAACGAACAGCTACCAGACGGCAAAATCTTGGACTTAGCTCAAATACAAACACAAACACACACACATACAGACACATATGTAATACATGTGCATGCATGTGCATGTGTGTTAGAAATGTAAACTTAAATATTTTATGGCATTAAAGCAACAAAATAAAAGCTGCTGCTCTGTACTGCTCTGCTGCTGCTGCTG
>JBAMBR010000594.1:0-19479 GCA_037044475.1 Zaprionus obscuricornis
ATTTGAGCCGCGCAAGTGCTGCCCATCTTATAGAACAAGCGCCACTTTCAAATTTGACCGACATACGCTAACATCATACGATATTTGATTTAACTGAGAGTTAAACTGTTTTGTTTATATAATAAAAGCTAACAAAATATGAGGCAATATGCCGCTATTTGCACTTTTTATTTTTTGCTAGAAAATCAATATTTATTCAATTGAACTGTTTCTATACAGCTGAAAGGTAAACAAATTGTGCCAACTTCTTGCCATTGTTCAATTTTGGCAACTGTTGAAAAACAACAAGAAGACTAAGGAAATGAAGCAATTGTGAATCCCTATAACATGTATATAAAGCCAGCTGCAGCTTAAATTTTATCCAAGAATTTTAGCCAACTATAACTAGAATGAAGTTTCTGCCAAGTCTTGTAACGTTAACAGTGCTGCTGTTTCAGTTGCTGTTATCTCAGAGCCAAGCACAGCCCATTAATGAGGAAGTGGAGAATGTTGCTGTGCAGCGTAATACATTGGAAACACTAGAGGCAGCAGCCAGTCCAACTGTCGAAGTGCACGAACGCCGTAAACGTGCAGCATGTGATGTGCTCAGTATACTGAATGTAAATCATACAGTTTGTGCATTGCATTGCATTGGTAGAAAATTTAAAGGTGGCTACTGCAGCAGCAAGGCAACATGTATTTGCCGCAAATAAAAAATAATACAAATAAATGAAAGAGAAAGAAAATATTGTTGTTTTTTTTTGTTGCTTTAAGTAATTTAAATATTTATTTTTGTAATTTATTTATTGCTTCAACGAGCCGCCTAACTGAGTTTCCCATTTATAAATGTTTTCGTGGTGGTTGTTTTTGTTGTTATTTGTTGTTGTTGTTGTTCTTGTTGTGCAGCTGAGGAAAGAGCATTTTCATATCTTTGGCTGACTTTACAAATTGCATTCGTTATATTTGTATATATATATATATATATATATGTATGTATATATAAACATTATGACAAAAATTGATTAGGATTAGCTAACAAATTGAATGGCGATTTGTGCAAAAGAAAAAAAAAAAAAATATATTATTTCTTTTTTTTTTTTTCTTTCTTTCATTTTTTTTTTTTTTGCTAATTGTAAAAATTTGTTGTAACATGCATTTAGTTAATATATTTTTTTTTTAATTCATTTAACTAAACAAATATTATAATTAATATAAGTTAAGTATAAAATGTTTGTTTTTTTGTTATTTCAACCGTAATATGTATAATTATTCGATTTTTTAATTTTTTGTTTTGTTTTTTTCTTTTCGATTTCGTTTTGTTGTTTGTTTGTTTGTTTGTTGTTGTTGTTTTTGTTTGTTGTTATGTAATGACTAAGTTAACTTGATTAGAATTAGTTTTGTTTTGTTAAATTTATGTTAATTTAATGCAATATGCAAATATTCATATACATATTAAATATATAGTAATATATATTAATGTATATATATATATATATATATATATATATAATTTTAATTGAAAAATTTTTAAATTTATTTTTATTTTTTTTGAGTTTTTCATTTTTTTTTTTTTGTTTGTTAATTCATATTCATATCAAATATCATATATATATATATATTTCTATATATAATTTATCTTTTTTTTTTGTTTTTTGTTTCCCATAAACAATTGCTGAGTTGGCATTAAATATTAGTAAAAAAGAGAGTTAAGAACATAGCACAGTTTTTTTTCCATTATCTTTTTTTTTTTTTTTGTTTTAAAAGCTCTAAAAATTTAGAGTTTCAAATGTGAGAATCGCCATATAGTTATATAAGTTATATATATATATATATCTGTAGAGTATATATATATATAAATATTCATGCATACACACACGCACACTCATACACACACACACACACATTCACGCATTTTGTATAGTTATATTCTTTCTTTCTTTTTTTATTTTGTTTTTTTTTTTTTTTTTTTTTTTTTGGCCAAATCACAGGAGAATTAGAAGTAATTAACAAAAAAAAATATCTAAGTATAAAGAGACAAGTTACAAATTCAAGTCAAGTTAAAGAGTGTAGATATCATAGATTTATATTATATATATATATATATATATATATAGACAGACACACACACATTCATGCATACACTCATACATTCATTCATCTATATATTCACATTCAGTCTCACAGAATCGTACTCCAAATCTTACATGCAGTCACACAATCACACACATTCATACACTCACATGCATTCATAGACACTCATATACTCACAAGCTCACTCATGCATTCATTCTCATACACACTGTTCGCCTCCTACTTACATATTTCTTAAATTTATAGTCATAATTTATTACAATTATACAAAAAAAAAAAAAGAAAAAGAAAAACATAAAGTTTATATACACATAAAGAATTGAATGAGTAAAACAAAAAACAATGCAGAAACAACAACAACAAACAAACAACATTAAAAAAAAAGGAAAACAAGAAATGAAAAACCAACGTTAAAAATTAAATTAATAAATTAAAAAAAAAAACAACAACAAGTTGAACATTTTTTCAACAACAAAAAAATATTTAAAAAAAAAACAAAAACCAAAAACAAATAAAAAAAATTATAAAAAAAAAATTAAAAATAATTACTTGAAATACCGTTTCCAATTCTAACATAAAACAATCTTCTCTATATGCGATATACAAAAAAAAAAAAAAGAAAAAAAAACATTAACATTAATCAAATGAAAAAAATTAACAAAAAATCAAAGTGAAGCACAAAAAGCAAAAAAATTTAAATAACAAAAAAAAAAAAAAAAAAAATGAAGAGAAAGAAAACAAAACGTGTTCATAATTCGTATTGAAGCTATTCGTATTGAAGCTATGTGTGAGTGTATATATATGATATGAGTGTATTTGAATGCATGAGTATATGTGTGTGAGTGTAAGTGTGAGCTGTGAGTTGTGAGTGTATATAAGGATGTGAGTAATATGTGTGCCAGTAAATGAATATATGAATATATATATATATATGAGTGTTTGAGTAATGAATGTGAATATGTGAATGTATGACTGAATGTGTGTATGTGAATGAATGCATGAGTATATGAGTGTCTATGAATGCATGTGAGTGTATGAATGTGTGATTGTGTGAGTGTGTAACTGCATGTAAGCTTTGGAGTATGATTCTGTGAGACTGAGTGTTAGCATATGACTGAATGTGAATATATAGATGAATGAATGAGTATATGCATGAATGTGTGTGTGTGTCTGTCTATATATATATATATATATATATATAATATAAATCTATGATATCTACACTCTTTAACTTGACTTGAATTTGTAACTTGTCTCTTTATACTTAGATATTTTTTTTTGTTAATTACTTCTAATTCTCCTGTGATTTGGCCAAAAAAAAAAAGAAAAAAAAAAAACAAACAAAAAAAGAAAGAAAGAAGAAGAATATAACTATACAAAATGCGTGTATGTGTGTGTGTGTGTGTATGAGTGTGCGTGTGTGTATGCATGAATATTTATATATATATATACTCTACAGATATATATATATATATAACTTATATAACTATATGGCGATTCTCACATTTGAAACTCTAAATTTTTAGAGCTTTTAAAACAAAAAAACAAAAAGATAATGGAAAAAAAACTGTGCTATGTTCTTAACTCTCTTTTTTACTAATATTTAATGCCAACTCAGCAATTGTTTATGGGAAACAAAAAACAAAAAAAAAAAAAAAAGATAAATTATATATAGAAATATATATATATATATGATATTTGATATGAATATGAATTAACAAAAAAAAAAAAAAAATGAAAAACTCAAAAAAAAAAAAATAAATTTAAAAATTTTTCAATTAACATTATATATATATATATATATATACATTAATATATATTACTATATATTTAATATGTATATGAATATTTGCATATTGCATTAAATTAACATAAATTTAACAAAACAAAACTAATTCTAATCAAGTTAACTTAGTCATTACATAACAACAAACAAAAACAACAACAACAAACAAACAAACAAACAACAAAACGAAATCGAAAAGAAAAAAACAAAACAAAAAATTAAAAAATCGAATAATTATACATATTACGGTTGAAATAACAAAAAAACAAACATTTTATACTTAACTTATATTAATTATAATATTTGTTTAGTTAAATGAATTAAAAAAAAAATATATTAACTAAATGCATGTTACAACAAATTTTTACAATTAGCAAAAAAAAAAAAAATGAAAGAAAGAAAAAAAAAAAAAGAAATAATATATTTTTTTTTTTTTTCTTTTGCACAAATCGCCATTCAATTTGTTAGCTAATCCTAATCAATTTTTGTCATAATGTTTATATATACATACATATATATATATATATATATATACAAATATAACGAATGCAATTTGTAAAGTCAGCCAAAGATATGAAAATGCTCTTTCCTTCAGCGCACAACAACAAAATAACAACAAAAACAACCACCACGAAAACATTTATAAATGGGAAACTCAGTTAGGCGGCTCGTTGAAGCAATAAATAAATTACAAAAATAAATATTTAAATTACTTAAAGCAACAAAAAAAAAACAACAATATTTTCTTTCTCTTTCATTTATTTGTATTATTTTTTATTTGCGGCAAATACATGTTGCCTTGCTGCTGCAGTAGCCACCTTTAAATTTTCTACCAATGCAATGCAATGCACAAACTGTATGATTTACATTCAGTATACTGAGCACATCACATGCTGCACGTTTACGGCGTTCGTGCACTTCGACAGTTGGACTGGCTGCTGCCTCTAGTGTTTCCAATGTATTACGCTGCACAGCAACATTCTCCACTTCCTCATTAATGGGCTGTGCTTGGCTCTGAGATAGCAGCAACTGAAACAGCAGCACAGTTAACGTTACAAGACTTGGCAGAAACTTCATTCTAGTTTTAGTTAGCAAAAATTCTTAGATAAAATTAAAGCTGCAGCTTGCTTTATATACATGTTGAAGGTATTATCAATTGCTTCATTTCCTTAGTCTTCGTGTTGTTTTTCAACAGTTGCCAAAATTGAACAATGGCAAAAAGTTGGCACAATTTGTTTACCTTTCAGCTGTATAGAAACAGTTCAATTGAATAAACATTGACTTTCTAGCAAAAAATAAAAAGTGCAAATAGCGGCATATTGCCTCATATTTTGTTAGCTTTTATTATATAAACAAAACAATTTAACTCTCAGTTAAATCAAATATCGTATGATGTTAACGTATGTCGGTCAAATTTGAAAGTGGCGCTTTTTCTATAAGATGGGCAGCACTTGCGCGGCTCAAATTGCAGTAACGAGTCAAACTTTTAATACAAGAAGCTGTGCCAGCCCTGGCTGTCTATTAAGCAGGGCTGTAATAGAAAACTAATAATTATTAAAATAATTTTGTAACTTTATTGTAAAATTTTATTTTAAAAAATTTATACTTGGATTTAATAATTTTAATTCAGCAATAAATCAAGTAATAAACACCAACAAATAAAACTAAATCCTTATTTTTCAAAAGTGGCGCCCAAAGTTAGAAATGCAGCCCTCGCCAAACTCAATGCAACAAGTCACAAACGAATTTCACAATGTTCTTGTCAGCCCTGGTAAAAAAAAGTAAACAAAATTGTGGCCGGCAAATTAATTTAAATGCATTTTCACAACAATTTGTAATATAAAGCGCATTAAAAATGTCTGATTTAGAAGGCATATACTCCTTGCGGTTAGTAATTGCTGATTTTTATATGGAAAAACCAATATTTGGTCTAGATCCAACATATTCAGAATTGCGCGGCAAAGAAATTAAACGCGTAAGTAAAATTTTTTTTTAGCTCTTTTTAATATTTGTTAATAAAATTTTTTTTATAAGGTGCCCCTAGTGCGAATATTTGGTGCAAATGCAAATGGTCAAAAGTGTTGCATGCATGTACATGGCGTATTTCCATATTTTTATATACCCTACGATAAAAATGATTTTGAATCCGTTGAACGAGGCATATTACAAATTGCAATGCATTTGGATAAAGCAATAAATATTTCATTGAGTCAAGCGAGTTCTAATGCACAGCATGTCTTTAAAATACAATTGGTGAAGGGCATGTAAGTATGAAGAATATCTTAGAATATTATGAATAAAGTCTTATACCATTTCAGTCCCTTTTATGGCTATCATCGCACAGAGCATCAATTTTTTAAGATTTACATGTTTAATCCGCGCTTTGTGCGACGTGCTGCTAATTTGCTACAAAGTGGCGCAATACTTGGACGCAATTTTAATCCACATGAATCGCATGTGCCATATATATTACAATTTATGATCGATTATAATTTGTATGGCATGAGTTATTTGCATGTGCCCCACGAGGTGATCAAATTTCGTCGCAGCAGTGAGGAGGAAGGTAAAATCGAATGCTAAGTTTTTTGATTAATTAATTTAAATTTCTCCTTCTTCTTCTTAGTTGTGCCCTATGCAAATGTCAAGCTACAGCAATTGCTGGATGTTAATAATTTTAAGAAAATGTCTTGCAGCAGCTTAGAGATTGATATTAGCTCTAATTTTATATTGAATCGTTTTCAAATTGTTGCCAAGTCTAATACAACGCATACAAATCCGGGCATTGAATCCATATGGAATGATGAGCATGTGCGTCGACAGAAATTGGCGCAGAGTTACAATGGCGATGAGCAGAAACTAAATGCGGTAAATGCCACAATTAAAGCAAAGTCTGTAGTATTCTATCATTGCTTATCATTACTTCTGTCCCGACAGCTGCCCATTTTACAAGTGCCGCCTACACAGGAACGTCCCAATGTTGAAATAGCTGAAAGTGAAATCTTTTATCGCACTGCACTGGAAAGTAAGCTTATGTGCATGGAGCAAACACTTAGCGGTGATCAAACTATTGCGGATCAGACAAATGCTAGCGCTATCAATGTAACTCTGCAGACTAGTGCTAAGGAACAGAAGCGTACGTTTAATTTACAAAAGTTGCTGGTGAATGCAGTTTATCCTGAGGAATGTTCACAGGAAGCAAAACAGCAGCTGATCAATGCTTCATATATACAAAATCATATGTCTGGCAGCAGCAGTAATCAAAGCTATATACAGGAGCAACAAGCTGTTGAAGATGATGCTGATTTCTTGGATGAAACACTAATCGATGAGGAACTGATACAAGCGCATGGTCCACTGCCACATGATGCAACCTGTAAGCCAGAATACGTGAGCTAGCAGGCTCTTTTAAGTCAGAGTGAGAGCGATTGCCAGAGAGCAATGAGTGAGAGCAGAATATGCACTTCAAGCTGTTTTGAGTGTAATCGTATGCAAGCATCAGAGTGAGAGTAAAGCTATAAGTGAGCTCAAACGATAATGCGAGAGTCAATGCAGTTGTCAGCCGGCTTCATTGCTTAGAGAGGACGTTTGCTTGCTTAGAGAGGACGTTTGCTTGCTTAGAGAGGACGTTTATTTTGCTTAGAGAGTACGATTGCTTGCTTAGAGCGATTGTACAGTTGCTGTTCATCTTGCATTTGTATTTGTGAGCTTAATGCTAGGCTCAGTGCTTGCACTCTCACATTGCTCATGGCACAATGTGTCAGAGTGAGAGCGAAGCGATATGAAATTTTAGTCGAAACCAATGTTTTCAACCTTTTGCATTACTTGAACTTTGCTTAGAGAGTACATTACGTTGCTTGCCTTATATTTGCTGCTTATCCTGCAATTGTATTTGTGACGTAAAACTCACAGTATGCACTCTGGTATTTTCTCACTTAGCTCTCGCACTCACACTAGCATCAGCCGAAACCTATAAATAACCGAAATGTTTCATTTTTCAATCAGTGCGTGAGGAAGACTTGGAGCTGCTGGACGTGTTGCAACAGCTGGAAGAGCAAAATGCAAATGAATCGCATATTGATTTGGACAGTTCATTGGCGCCATTATCGCAGCAGCACAAAAATTGTAAGTTAATTGTTGTTTTATTTATTATTCTATTATCTAATTATTCTTTTTTTTTTTTTTAGTTGAGTTAACGCCTGAATTGCTGGATAAACAAACAGCAGCAGAGGCAGCAAAGCAACCACTGTCTGATAATGACAGCGATAATTCGGATGAAGAGACCAAGGAGAGCAATATGCATGATTTTTCTATGGCCATGGATGATATTGATGAGCTGCTGTTGAAGTTAACACAAAGTCAAAGTCAACCGCAAACAGAAACAAAGTCAAGTCAAATATTGCCACAAGTTGATGGCGCCGATGATGATAAATTGCCGCGTACGCCAACAAAACGAAAATCCACAATGCCACAGACACCACCGCGCACGCCCACAACGCCCAAAGGTCGCAACAGTAGCAGCAAACAGCCGCGTACACCAAAATCAAGTGTAGCAAAGAAATATGCGCCGTTGCCTTTAATGATTGTTAATAGATCAGCGCAGAGTAAGTGCAAAATTAAAAGGAAAAAAAATAATTTTAAAATTTTTTTTTAATAAATTGCAGAAAATGCAGAAGTTGCTACGGCAGTTGCATTAAGTCAACAGTCGGCTGCCAAGAGGTAACAAAATTCAAGCTATAAAATTTTTGTAACTTATTAATCTTTGGAAATCTTTCATTGTCTTAGTCCAGCTGTTAATCTGCGCAAGAAATTGGCAATGACGGAACTGCGTCGCAAAACAATTGCCACAGCGCCTTCGAATATTGCAGAAGATTCATTTGTGGCACTGCAACAGGCAGCAGCGTAAGCATTTAATTTATTAATTTGACTTTTGACTAATTACAATTTTTTTTTAGCACTCCCGTGCGTCGCAGCTTACGTCAGCGTCAGGCAGATTTAGATAAAACTCATGTCATCTGCGCCTTGACGCCGCGTCAGCGTAATTCACGTATTTCCGAGGTCTTTGAGCCGGCTGCAGCAGATGCTGAAGTAATGGAAACAGCTGCAACTACAACAAGAACAAAAACAAGAAGTAGAACAGCAGCAGCAACAACTACAGCAGCAGCAACAACTGTTACAAAAATTGATGCAACAACAACTCCTACAACAAGCACCGCAGCTGCAAAGCGCGGCACAAAAGCAACGGCAGCAATCAAAACTGAAGACAAGCAGCAGCGACGTAGCACACGGCATCGCACAGTGCAGCAGGTTGAAGCTGTAGCTGCAGCAAGCATGCCTGCAGTTGCAGCAGTAGATGAAGCTGCATGTGGAGCAGTAGCTAAAACTGCAGAGGCAGCAGTCACGCCTGCAATTACAGCTGTGATTGCATCACAAGCAGAAGCTGAAGTCGATGTTGTCATAAACACGGACAGCAGTGCATCCACTGCAACGCAGAATTCACCCGCTGTTGCAGCGCTTATTGTGCCTGCAGCTCAAACAGAAGAAGAAGCCGAAGTTGTCATTGATTCCAGTCCATTAACTCCAAAAGCATCAGCAGCAGCTGCGCTTAGCGATGATGAAGCTATAATTTCGGATACAGAAAGCAGCGATATGCCGTTATATAGACCAAGTAAAACACCAAATTTACGACGTTTGCGACGCAGCTTTCGAGATTCACTGCTGGCCAAAAGTGCAACGCCAGCAAGAGTAAGGCAAGCAGCATCAGCAAAGCCAGCTTCGCCAGTAATTGCAACGCCAGGAACTGCAACTGCAACGCTAGGAACTGCAACTGCAACGCCAGGCACTGCAACACCAACCAGCAGCAAAGTAGCATCGGAAACAACACTGGAAAGTCCTACGTTGGTTAGAAGTGCAGCAAGTGCTGAACGTGCCACATTGGAGAGTCAATTTTTTACTTGTTGTAGCAGAGAAAATACAGAGGAAGTTACAGCCGTTGCAATAGCTGATAATGATGTTTATAAAACGCCACTATGCAGTCCACAGAGTGATATCAACTGTACGCCGGAACTGATGAAGAGTTTCTATGAACATTCGCTGATAATTAATAGTCCTTCAGTTTTTAGCGAGGATTTCGATAGTCCACAGCATCAAGAGCAAGTCGTGGACAGCAGCAGCAGCACAAATTCCATAGTTATAGCACCACTAGAACTGCCGCCTAGCTATGAGGAAGTGTTGCGGGGCTGTCGAAAATTGGATATACCGGAATATGAATTTCAGCAGCCATTTTATAGTTTACCCTCAGATGTTAGCAAGATGACAGAGGTAGGATTTCTAGTGTTACGCATACCAGGCAATAAGCTCAATGATCTGGAATCATTTCAAAGCAGCATCCTGGCCAGCAATCAAGGTTTAGCTGGCTGGCGGCGAAAGCAATTAGCTAACATTGGTGGTGCAGCAATGTTGCAACGTTATCGCACTGAGCAACAGATAAGAGAATATTTTAGCACGCAGCAATTGGTGCTGATGGAACCAGCATTGAGTGCGCCAAGTCGACAGGATGCAAAGCTATGGCTAAAGGCGCGTGAACTACATAAGCAGCGGCAAGGCAAAGGCGGCGCTGAGTTGGAGGAACGTGTGACAGGCAATGATGTTGATAGTCCCATAAAGATTAAGCGGCAGAAGATCAGCATGATGCTGAATGCTGCTGATGCGGATGCTGATGCAGCTAGCGATGAGGATGCGCAGCTTAATTGTAGCGGTGTCACATTAACACCCTTATCCTTGACGCCATTAGAGGAGAAGATGGCCGAAAGGAGCATGCCGGCTGTCAGTAGTAGTCAATCTTCAAACGCTGAGCAAAGTGTTGCTAGCAGTGCTGCATTGGATGCACTGGAGCGCAGCTCATTTGTCCGACAATTGGACAGTATGAGCAGCGGACGTAATAGTCATGAGTTAAGCTTTGGCTTATCGCATGCAACGCTGGATAATACCTTTGGCTTCAAAGTAAATCTGGAGAACTTGCAACAGGCCAAAGCTGATATTGAGGTAAGCAATGGGAATAACTTTAAATTTCTACTTTCTAAATATATATCTCTCTCTCTCTTCCACAGTGCAATTATTTAACCATCATGACATTGGAACTATTTGTGCCCACACGTGATGAACTGCAACCGGATCCCATGCATGATGAGATACGTTGCATTTTCTATGCCATTGAGCATAGTTTGCCAACATCAGCAGCTGAGAATGCGCTGCCTAGCAAAGCCTGCGGTTATATTATTGTTAATGATGCACAAGATATACTGCGCGAGGGACGACAACATGGATTGGATGCTGATATTGAGTTGCAAGTGGTGCAAAGTGAAGCAGAAGCATTTGAAGCATTACTAGCACTTTGTACACGCTGGGATGCCGATATTTATGCTGGCTATGAAATTGAAATGAGTTCCTGGGGTTATATTATTGATCGTGCTAAACATTTGTGCTTTAATATTGCGCCGCTATTATCACGTGTACCGTCACAGAAGGTACGTGATTTTGTTGATGAAGATCGTGAATCATTTACAGATCTTGATGTTGAAATGAAACTTTGTGGTCGCATACTTTTGGATGTTTGGAGATTAATGAGATCTGAGATTGCGCTGACTTCCTATAGCTTTGAAAATGTTATGTATCATATTTTACATAAACGTTGTCCATGGCATAGTGCACGTGCATTAAGTGATTGGTTTGCTTCTCCTAGTACACGTTGGATTGTTCTGGAATATTATTTGGAACGTGTGCGGGGCACCTTGGCGTTGCTCGATCAATTGGATTTATTGGGACGTACAAGTGAAATGGCAAAATTAATTGGTATACAATTCTATGAGGTTCTGTCGCGTGGCTCACAGTTTCGTGTGGAGAGTATGATGTTGCGGTAAGTTGCACACATGCCACATGAAACTCTATTATTAATTAACTTTTCTTCCATTGCAGCATTGCTAAGCCTAAGAATTTGGTGCCATTATCACCGAGCGTGCAACAACGTGCACATATGCGTGCACCCGAATATTTAGCATTAATTATGGAACCTGAATCACGTTTCTATGCAGATCCTTTAATTGTTTTAGACTTTCAAAGTCTTTATCCTAGCATGATTATTGCCTATAATTATTGTTTCTCAACATGCTTGGGACGTGTCGAACATTTAGGTAGCAGTGGCACCTTTGAATTTGGTGCCTCACAATTGCGTGTCTCACGACACATGTTGCAACAGTTATTGGAACGTAATCTGATAACAGTATCACCATGTGGCGTTGTTTTTGTTAAGCGTGAGGTGCGTGAAGGCATTTTGCCGCGTATGTTAAGTGAAATTTTGGATACACGACAAATGGTAAAACAATCAATGAAATTACATCGGAATAGTTCAGCCTTGCAACGTGTATTGCACTCACGACAATTGGGACTTAAACTAATGGCAAATGTTACCTATGGTTATACGGCTGCCAATTTTAGTGGTCGCATGCCAGCTGTTGAAGTAGGAGATTCTGTAGTATCCAAGGGACGTGAAACATTGGAACGTGCCATAAAATTGGTTGAAGCGAATGAGAAATGGAAAGTACGTGTTGTCTATGGTGATACGGATTCACTTTTTGTACTAGTACCAAGACGTAATCGTGCTGAAGCATTTCGTATTGGTGAAGAAATAGCACAAACAATAACAGATATAAATCCACATCCTGTCAAGCTTAAATTGGAGAAAGTTTATCAGCCATGTTTGCTGCAAACCAAGAAACGTTATGTTGGCTATATGTATGAGACGGCCGAACAAGAGCAGCCTGTCTATGAGGCTAAAGGCATAGAGACAGTGCGACGTGATGGTTGTCCAGCTGTGGCCAAAATGTTAGAGAAAGTCTTACGGTTGCTGTTTGAAACGCAGGATGTTAGTCTGATCAAGCAATATGTATGCCGGCAATTTACCAAATTACTTTCGGGACGTGCTAATGTGCAGGATTTAATATTTGCCAAAGAGTTTCGTGGTCTTAATGGTTATAAGCCAACGGCATGTGTGCCAGCGCTAGAAATGACGCGGTAAGTGCAAGAAATTAACATTGTGCATCAACATTTACTTTTATTTTGCCACACAGCAAATGGATGCAAAAGGATCCGCGACGTATACCACGACGTGGTGAACGTGTACCATTTTGTATTATTAATGGACCACCGGGTGTACCACTCATACGTCTAGTGCGCAGTCCACATGAATTGTTGGCCAATGAAGGCTACAAAATTAATGCAATTTATTATATAACAAAAGCCATAATTCCGCCATTAAATCGTTGCCTGCTACTCATTGGCGCCAATGTGAATGATTGGTAAGTTCTACATTCTATTCATTGTGCTGAACTTTCACTTTATGCTGCTGCTGCTGCTTGTTTTTGTTTTGCAGGTTTAGTAATTTGCCACGTAAATTGCTTATGACACCAGCCATGTCTACTGCCGGTGAGTTGATGAATCGTGGCAATATTAAATCAACAATTTCACAATATTTCTCAACGACCAACTGCATCATTGATTGTGGTCGTCAGACAAAGTCTGGCATCTGCAACAATTGCATTAGTAATGCCAGCAAATGTGTTGTCACATTGCATGCTAAGTTGGCACAGCTGGAGCGTGGATATCGGCTGACACAACAGATTTGTCAGGCATGTTGTGGTCGTGCAGCTGAATTACACTGTGGTTCACTTGATTGTCCAGTGTTGTATGTGCTGGAAGTGAAGCGACGTGAAATGCAACAGATGTCGCATATAAGGCAACAGCTTGAATTACATTTTTAATTTTTATTGTTTTTCAACTATAAAAAAGTTTAAAAAGTGCTGCGACAATTTGTTGTGCTGCAGCCTCAAAGTTTAATGTATTGTTACACTACATGTATATAAAGCATGTTTATGTGTGTGTATGTATGTGTGTGTGTGTGAGAAAGTGTATGATAATGCACTTAATTATAGTATTTATATATATTTTATATGTATTTATTGTTAACTATTGTTATTGTTGTTCTTACATTTTCATTTTGTTTTTTATTTGAATTTAAAAAAAAATAAAATAAAAATTTAGATAAATTTTTTTGCATGTATCTATAGCATAAATTTTGATGTGTGATAGTGTGACTGTGTGTGTGTGTGTGTATGCATAATTTTCAATTATTTATCAAATTTTTTAAAAGTATTTTCTAAAATATAATAAAATTATGTGCAGTGCATTTAACAATTTCCAATGAGTTTTTGTTTTTTTTTTTTTTTTTAAACAAATTAAATAACAATAAATTTATAATTTAATTATATAATTTTTTTCTTTTAATTTTTTTGTATGTATAAATAACCATGCGAATTTTTTATTTAATTTTTTGATTACAATTAATTTTTTTATTTTACTTTTCTTTATGCCAAAAAAACAATTTGCAATTGTCTACGGTAAAAAAAATAAAAAAATATTGAGCACTTATAAACAATGTTTAAATTGTTTAGCAAAAAATAATAATAAAAAAAACATATATATATTTCTATATATATATAGATATATATCTCTATATCTTCTAATCGTATAATAAAAAGTTATTTTCAAAAATTGAAAACATGCCTCAAAAAAAACTTTTGTTTTTGTTTTAGTTTCTCATATATTTTCTTGTATCAATATTATTTTAGCTGCTGCTGCAACTGCTGCCGTTTGTTGTTGCTGCTGCTGCTGCTGCTGCGCGTTACTTTTAAACTGCAGCAGCATCAACATCTTCATCCTCATCGTCATCCATTTCAAACATCATGGAATTTTTAGCATCAGCATCGTTGCGTTTTGTTTCCATTTCATTGTGATTGCTGTTGTGTCCATGGTGATGATGATTGTTGTTGTTGTTGTTGGAGCTAGTTAAATCAAGTCCACTATCATGGAAAGAATGTTTCTTATTCATCTTATTGTGACGATTGTTGTTATTGTTGTTTGTTTGCTTGAAATACTGTTGTTCATTGGCAGCATGCTAAAAGAAAATATAAAGAGAAAATTTAGCATAAATTAGTTAAAGTTGAAATTGTAACTCTTAACTTATCTCTGGATATGAATATGAATTGTTATATTATATACAAATATATATTATAATATAACCCTGCATTGCAAGTTAAATGCTAATTTAAAATGTTTACCTAAAATTTTTAACATTTGTTTAAAAATTGTAGCATTATATCATAACTGTCACTTATCACTTCTGTTGACCTTCATGATCATGGAAAACTTTTCAACTACAAAAATTGCAATGGCGCAAAAAACAAAAAAAAAATAGAAACTTAAACTAGCTTAAAGTGGTTCAATCATCAATTGTTATTAAATAATTCGCAAGTATATGAAATAAAAAGACGACGACGACGATGACGGCGTAATAACACGCTAGCACACGCTTAGTTTATAGTCTAGACTATATAATATAATCTAAATATAAAGCCGAAATTTATCACAGTTAATACAATAAAGAATTTAACATTCGTCTAACTATATAATCAATATTTGCACAATCATTTTTCAACTAATTCAATTATAATACTAAATTTTTTTTTTTTTTTTTCATTCTTGTCATCCAAGTTTAAAGTTCATAAATTTCACAAGTCTATTGCAAATTGTCTCGCAAATTCTCTTTTTATACCTTGTGGCCAGCAGCAGCACGAGGCTGTTGTTGTTGATGATCATCATGCACATTGTGATCCGTTGCCTCATAATCAGCGGAATCACCTTCACTGAGACGTCGTTGCTGTGCACGCAATTTACAATCGCGACGCTTTTGATTCTTCTTACGTTGCCCCAATATGCTCGAGTCAAGTCTATAAATATATAAATTATTAGCATCAATTGTCGCATCTATTTTTATCAAGTTTAAAGTCATTTATAGATTTATTTACCTAAAAACTTGCTTCATTATATGATCATTAAATCTAACAGTCTTCTTGCAACTCTCCGATAGTCCTGCATCATCATCACCGCCAGCACCACCACTAACACTACGCTCTTCGGGTATGCCACCAAATGATTGTGAGAAACATGAACCTGTTGCATCCACAGAGCATGAATATGATGATGAATAATCATCAATGGATGAACTACTATCGGATATTGAGGGACGTGGTCCTGGACCATAGCGACTATAACGTTTTAATATGCCACGTTGTACGCTACTGCTGCTGCTGCTTTCATTGCATTCAGAATAGCTGCGCTGTTTGCGTTGTGGCAATTTTAATGTTGCCATTGGTTGTGATACATTTGCTGCTTTATGTTGCAGTAACTGCGGTTGCTCCTGTCTGTGGCTGCTCTTGTTCTTTCAGCTGTTGTTGTTTTTGTTTTTGCTGCTGCTGCTGCTGTTGCTGCAGCTTATGGTGATCGTGAGCTGCCTTGATGTCTTCACAGGCGGATTCGGAGAGTGAACGCTTGTTGCGCTTACGCTGCTTCTTATTAAGCTTCTTCAGATGCTGTTGCTGCTCGTGCTCCTGCTGTTCATCTTGCTGCGGCTGCTCTTGCTGCTGCTCCTTGTGCTTTTCCTTCTCCAGTTGCTGCTGCTCAACTTGCACTTCTTTCACTTTTTGCGACAATTCGACATCATTATTAACATCTGGCACTATGGTTACCTCCAATGCTTGATCCACATTATTGTGATCCATTATCACATTCAGTTCATTCATTTCCTGCTCCAATAACTTTTGCTGCTCCTGCTGCAACTTCTGCTCTTCCTTCTCCAACTCCTCCAAGCTCAACTCTTCTTCATTCTCATTGTACTGTCCACGCACGGCAAACTTTGTGAGATCATTGCTATTGGTGCCAGCCATATAGCTAGTCAGTGCTTCACATGCTACACTCATATGCAGACGCAGTACAACATTATCATCAGAGGCATCTGCCTCGAACTGTTGTATTTGCAACTGCTGTTCTTGCAACATTTCAGGCAATTCTATCAGAAATGCATAATGCGTCGAGTAGTAACCACTGCCCATGGAGGCAAATTGTAAATGTACACCATGCTCCAGTTGCAGTGTTTGTATAGAATCTGGTTGCACATTCGAGACATGCAACACAAATGCAATCACATTGTCCAACACATTGCAATCAAATTTGGCGGGCAACTGATAATACAGATGATTCTGAAGGAACGTACGGGGGGAATTTGCAGCATTGGTTGGGACTGTATAATAGATGTAGATGAATAGATGAAGAAGAAGAAAAGAAAAGAGTATACAAAAAAACTTACATGAATTGGCATCAGCATCATCATCAGCTGAAATTTGTTCAGTCAACTCAACGATAGCATCAATAGCTTCTATTTCAGCCTCATCCTCAGCTGGAGATTCAATATTGGAATTAAGCTCAACGCCGCTATCTTCGCGACTTAGCAGACGCACTGTATCATGCATTTTACGCTGTTCACTTGCTGTGGAACGTACCACGGGTAATGTTATGCAGAGACGTCGACTTTCCGTATGAAAACGTGCATTGCCAGCCTTATCATCAACCGTATACGGTAAATCTAATTTCAATCGATATTTTGCACCTTGACGTTCACTTAGCAAATATATCGATTTATCCGTAACATCCAATTCACAATCAGCCGTTGAATTAAGCAATGGTAATTCAATTTCAACAATAAGTGCACGCGGTACAGTTGCCTGCAATTTGGCATCCAACTCATCCGTATGTTCAGATAAATCCACTGGATGACTATGCTTGATGCTATATTTGGGTATTGTAAACTTGGGCACAGGTGTTGGTGTTGATTTCATGGGTAATACCTTGGGTTTGCCAGCATCTGCATCGGGTTTCTTTGGATACATATGCTCCAATGGATGTGGTTCTTTCTGTTCATCTGTAGGATTTTTAGTTAATTTACGTATCACAGTGGGACGTGGTACGCCTTTGTATTCCAATTTGGGAAATTTCAGATTGGCACGATCTAAACGCACATTATATTCCCTTTCGACGCCATCTAATGCCGTATCTAAGAGACATTTACGAAATTGTGCATTCTTTTTGCCCAGATGCAATGCATCCGGATGAAAGACAACATCAAAAACTTTACATAATTTATTCTTTGCATCAAGATCATCACGCGATGGTGTCTGTGCCATCGGTATTGACCAATTAAGGCCACGTTCACCGGTTAATGAATTCACGGATACCTCATTATGTGGACGTTCCACTTCCTTGCAACTGGCAATGTTAATGAAACACTTTTGTTCACCATCAATGGTCGTTTTTATCACAAATCCTGGTTTCGGATGTATGAAAACAATATCAACGCCACGCTCTTTTTCTAATTGCATTATTTCATCTTCGTAGATTTTACGATTAGCTGGATCTTGAATTTCTTCAACATAATCGAAAAATAATTTACGAAATTCATCATTTTTAAAGGCATCGGTAATACGTTCAAATTCATCCTTATTTATATCAATTTTTTCACTACCATTATTAAGTTTATTACGCGTCGGAGGCGACATAGCTTTTTCTTAACTCTTCTAACTTATACTTCACTGACACTGGCACTCTCACTCTCTATCTTTTTATCTCTTTTCCACACACACACACACACACACTAATTGGTTATGTTTTATATTCAATAAAATACTAAAATTTGTAAACACTTGTTGCACTCTTTTAATAATTTTTACAGTTAGCAAGGAACACGTATGCTATTGTTATTTGTTGTTTTTGTTGTTCTTTTTGTGTAATTGTTTCAATTGGTTTAAAGAGAATTCTGTAAAGAGAAAATAAAGAGAGTGAAGAGTTAGTAATGCATAGAAAATTTGATATTTATAAACAGATAATAAACTGTATAATATTTTATAAACTTGTAAAAAAAAAAAAAAAAAAATTCAGCAAATAAATAAATATTTATATTATACTTTATAAACAATTCAATTCAATATCATTTGATTTTATATTTAACTGCAATTTTCGAATTTGTCTGTTATTTTTCGATGCTCAATGTCAATAACCTGCACGCATTTAACATTGTAATATTGATTTCCCTTAATTAGCAGCACTTTGCTTGTGCTTATGCTTGTTCATCTTATTGAGTGTCTGTTGTACATACATATATGCATAAATATTAGTTAGCTGATGCAATGTACCGCTTCTCAAACATTGATTTTCAATAGAATCTGTATTCTGACGTATGCGCACACAACAAGACTTACTCACTCTCGCATACACACACATACATATATATACACAGCTGAGCGGCGCTCTATACAATTGTCGTAGGTTTGAGGCGATACCCTTTTATCAAAGCACGTAGAATCATTGTAGATAAACCCTATCTAACATATACATACACTTATGTAGTTATCTTTGTACTACATATACATACAAAATGTTTAAAATAAATATTTATAATAAAATCAAATTCATAATCAATGACGAAAATAAGTTCAGTTTGCTTCTCTCTCTCTACCTCTTCTCTCTCTCTCTTTACGATCACTATCATGCTCACTTGCCGGTTGTTTTCTTTCTTTTTTTTTTGGCAATTCGACAACGGAATTTATAATTACAGGTATTATGTAAGTTTAAATAGAGGACAGAATAAAAGGCAAAGAAGGAGATGGATGGGAAAGAAAAACACG
>JBAMBR010000595.1:0-27066 GCA_037044475.1 Zaprionus obscuricornis
GAGTGTACTAATTTAGGTGAGGAAGGGTAGACGAGAAGGCTGGGTTTCTACCGCCTAAGCGTCTCGACTTCGATAGTGACGAGACGACGACAGAGTAGAAGAGTGAGTGTGATTTAGGGTAATCCCGAGGTGCCAAACGTCGCTGGCGTCTCGGCGACTTACAAATCACCTTGTAAGACGGCCCTAGACAGACTGAGATCTGTACCCCGGCCAGAGACTTCTTTACAAAAGAAAAAAAATGAATTTATAAATATATGTATTACTTTTAATTATTTAAAACTAAAAAAATTCATTTTTTTTCGTAGTCAAAACAATTAGTTGACATACTGTATGTATATTGTTCGTGATACGTCATTCTGTGAACGCATCATTATCTTGTGCAAAGCAAAAACAATGTGTGATTTGCACTCTCCCACCCCATCCCTTTTCAAACAACTAATTTTATCGTTTAAAGTTGCATACAAACATATGTATGTATGTACTTTATGGGGTCTGCCAAGCCTCCTTCCACCCGTCGCGTACAAACTTAATATACCCTTTTTTACCCATTTTCAATGGGTACTGGATATAAAAATTTAACGAAGCGCTTGTCAATGATTCTTTCCATGAGTAACAAAAAGGAAGGAGTATGCATATACATAAATACAGTTGTAAGATAGCAATAAGAAGATAATCAAATAATTATAAATTTATTATTACATTATTATTTTTGCACATTTATTTAAAAATTTATTTATGGCACGGCACTTTTAGTTCAAGAGCTTTGAGCAAAAGACTTGAGAATCTTTTGCCATAAAGTCAGTAATAATAACAACAACAACAAAAGTAGTTGAAATAGTAGAAGGGGAAAGTAGTGCGACGTCACCGTCATCGTCGTTGTCGTGCAAGTTGAGCCATCAACAAGCCCATTTAAAACTAATTATGCTACGACGTGCTGACGTCGGCTGTGCTCAGATTTAATGGCAATGGCGTTAGCATTTTATTTACTACATTTAACTGCATAATGCGAATGCTGCCACTCCGTAGGCGACTGACTGAGAGTCAGCCAGGCAACTAACACCTCTATATAACCTGTAGCTGGTTGCTGCAACCCAATACTTTGCCGCACGAAATATATGTACATATGTATGTAGTCTTAGTGCAAAGGCAAGCATTTTGCATGCACTTAACATGCATACATGCAGACACACACACGCACACATGCCTCGATCTAACCAAAACTACTTAAAGCGAAAAGTAGGCAGTTGCGCCTTCAATGTTTCCTACTTCGTCTTCTTCTTCTACTACTGTATCTTCTTCTCTTAGTCTAGCTCAAGTTGCTGCTGCTCAGTGTTGCTCTCCTTGCGCTTGGCTCTCTTCCGCTCGCCCGCTCTTACACTCTAAAAGTACCGTTCTGTTTAATGGGTAATTACACAGCATAGCAGCAGTCGCTTAATACGTAGATACATGTGTGAATGCAACTATATATTTATATATATGCACTGACACTCTCTCTCTCTCTCACACACACACACACTCACATGTCTATCTAACTGTGTCTCTGTTTCCATGTGTAGTAGTCTCTGAAATTGCACTCGACTTGACTTCAGTCAAGTATCAAGTCGACTCGTTTTTGCTTTCAAGTGCCCGACCCGAAGAGCAAACCATAACAAAGTGCAGACAGGTTAGTTAAGAGTTTATTTTAAATGATATTTATTTATAATGTTGTCTTGACGTCACTTTTGCAATAGCCTTATAATATCCCTCTCTCTCTCTCTCTCTCTTCTTTCTCTCTTTCACTCTTACCACAACAGTCTAGAGCAAAATCTCATTTAAGTTGTAGATTACTTTGTATTTATATATGGTAATTTGTGCATGCCATAAATAAGTACACATACAAATGTACATCTCTCTCTGTCTCTCTTTCTGTGTTTATTTGTATTTACATATGTATGTAAAAATGTTAACATAAGTTATTGGTTCGGTTGGTAAGAGTACCCATACATACATATATATATTTATATGTTTTTGGCATGGCAAGTTTTGATGCAATTAGTTGAGTCAGATTTACCAGACAATCATCATACTTATGCATGAGCTGAGATTCAGAGAGACACACAACTCTATTACCTCCTCTCTCGCACTCATGAAATTTGAGCGTAAAGTGCATGTGATTTGTTTATGCTTTGTGGAATTTAACAATATGACAGCTGAATGTCTAACAAATAAAATTCTATAGTAAATTGAGAAAATAATTTTCACTTTTACACTTATTTTTATACCCTGTACCCATTGAAAATGGGTAAAAAAGGGTATATTAAGTTTGTGCAAATGTGCGTAACGGGCAGAAGGAGGCGTGGCAGACCCCATAAAGTATATATATTCTGACTCAGGATCAATAGCCGAGTCGATTTGGCCATGTCCGTCTGTCTGTCCGTCTGTCCGTCTGTCCGTCTGTCTGTCTGTCCGTCTGTCTGTTTGAACGCAAAGAACTTCTAAACTATAAGGGCTAGAGACACCAAATTTGGTATGTAGGTTCCCATATACCATAATTCGATCGAGTTTATTTCAAACTTTGGATGCCACGCCCCGTTCGCCCACAATACGCCAAAAACATTTTGACGCTCATACCTCATTTCTCATATCTCAGCTCCTATAAACACTAGAGACTTGTAATTTGGAAGGGAACATTTAAGCATCAATATAAAACAGTCCTGAAAAAATGGTATCGATTGATTAAGAAACAAAAAAGTTATTAAACAATTAATTTTCACAAAATATACGTTAACTTACCGTGGGCAAGCATGCGTCATCAAGAGCTGTCTATGTGTACATATACAAACCCGACACATACACATGTAAATGTATCACTGTGTGCAAACTTAGTGCAAGTAAAAAGCGCAAGCTTGTGGATGAGGGAAGGAGAGGATGGGAGAATGCTGATCAGAAAGCGAATACATAACACACGTGCACGAAAGAGAATAGGACAGCAAGTGTAAACGAGGCGAGTGCGAAGCACTCGCACTATTTCTTAAAATTTGTATGCATATGTACATACATATATATTTATGAGTGTGAATATGTATGTATGTATGTAAACAACTTCAAACGGTCAAATTTGTTGTTCGAAAAGGGATGGGGTGGAAGAGTGCAAATCACACATTGTTTTTGCTTTGCAAAGATAATGATCCGTTCGCAGAATGACGTATTACGAACAATATACATACATACATATGTACATACATAAATACATGTGTATGTTTGTTTGTATAAACATATTAAATAAATAAAATAATAAAATAAGGGTACAGGGTATTTTACTGTCGGGTGCACCCGACTGTAGCCTTCCTTACTTGTTTTTCCTGTTGTTATTTAATTAAAGCTCACAGATAATTTAAAATTGAATTTTATACTTTTAAAAATTAAATTGAAAAAAAAAAAAAAATGAAATGCTATAAAAATGCTGCGTGTATACACTGTGCGTCTATTAAAAGCACATTCATTACCAGCAAGAAGAAGAAGAAGTTGCTGAAGCAGCGTAAGCACAAGGCGAACAGAGATGAATAAAGGACATTAAAATCGCCGTCGCCACACTAAAAGCTAAAATTAAAATGTAATTACATGATAAATTTTTTTTTTGGGCCTTTTTCTTTTCTTTGTTTTTTTTTTTTTTTGTTACTGTAGAATTTGATAAAATGTAATTTGAAATATGTTCATGATGCGTCACTAATATCGCTACGGTCGCAACAACAATTATATAAATAATTATTAAAATTATTATTATTATTTTTTTTTTGGCCTAAAGTAAAATTGTTAACAAATAAAAATGTCAAGTTTATCATGTTGAGGTCAAAGTTCAGAGTAAAAAACAAAAAATGAAAATGAAAATGTTCTTTACGAAAATCGACTTAATAAATTTCGTTAGAAAATGAAAATGTAGCCCAACACATAGGCAGAAATGAAGAGATAGCAAGAGAGGGGAAGTGAAGAGTAGAGAGTGGGAGGAGCAATGACAGCACCTGTGTTGAACTAGACACGTGTTGTACACAAAGTTGGTCAACAAAGTTGCTCATTTGTAGTGGGGACTTTAGCTGCCCAGGGGCGCTCATAACGTTGCCAGTTGCCAGTCGCAGTCAACATTCGTAGTCGCTGTCACAGTCACAGTCGCCAGTTGCTTGTCGCCAGTCGAAGGACTCTTCTTTGACCATCCACTCGCACATTATTAGCACTCCGACAACCTGAAGCGCAATAAATAACATGCTGTGCGGCATGAGGCATGCGGCATGTTATCCCCCCATCTTCATACACCATGCTCACTCTATTCCATTTCCGTTTTCATTCGCTCTGTCTTTATAGCATACATTTATTGTACTTTGACTTTCGTTTCCATGTTTCCAACTACAATGTTTATTATGTTACGTGAAAATTATAGCAAATTTGTATCTTAAATTTTTATTCCTTCTTATTTTATGTGCCGAACAAAGTTTTGTTGACCAACTTATTTATGTATTTATTTATGGCTTTCGTTGAAGCAGTTGCGCATATAAAAATATATATATAATTAAATATAAAAATTATTTATTAATTACTATTTGTTATTTATTTATATTGTATTATTTAATATAATTTTGTATTATTATTATTATTATTACAACAAAATAATTTAAAATTAAATTTAAATAAATTAAACTTATTTTCTTAGACTTTATTTTATTAAATATATTTTTTATTTATGTTTTGTTAAATTTGTATATAACAAATGAAAACTTCAATTTATTTCAGTTTACTTAAAAATTGTATTTGAAAAATATAATACGATTTAATCTAACTATTTTAAAAAGTTAAAATTATTTACAAATTCAAATTTAAAATTAATTAAAAAATTAAATTATTTTTATTTAATTGCTTTAATAAAATTATTATGAAATATAAAAATTAAAATTAAATTTTCAATAACTTACTAACAATTAATCATATTATTATATGTAATATCTACAGTATGTGAACTAATTGTTTTGACTACGAAAAAAAATGCATTTTTTCAGTTTTAAATAATAAAAAGTAATACATATATTTATCAATTCATTTTTTTTCTTTTATATAACTTAATTCTATATCATATACTAGGAGAAACAATAAAAAAATAAGAAAAACATTAATAATAACAACAACAACAACGAAAATAAGGCACCTCTAATTTTTTTGCCTGTCAATTAATTGTTTTGACTTTTGTTTTCAATGAAGCAACTTATTTATTGCTTATTTTATTGCTTTAATAAAATTATTAAGAAATATAAAAATTAAAATTTAATTTTCAATATCTTATTAACAATTGATCATATTATTATATATAATATCTATATCTATTAGTTAACAATGTTCTATACTAGGGACCTCGTTGGAAGGTCCTGTGGATGGCACCTATTCAGTCTTCTCTTTTTTAGAGCATTTCTTAGCCTTCTCACTAATGGGTTGGGATTAAAATCGATTGTTTTGTTTTTATGCTGAGCTGCCCTGATGAGTCCATAGATCTGTGGAACACATCCATGATATTATTTTTTCGGGAGTTCTGTCGAGCATGCATTCGTCTATCACGTTTCTAGAATTTATTTTGCGCTTCTGACGCGTTTTCTCCAAGACAACCTACCGGCACTACTGATGCAGCTATTATTTTCGATCCATGAATTAAAATTTTGTGTAAAGTTGGTGACATCGGATACCATGGGTAATTCAACATATATAACCGAATGGGTTTTTTTGAGAATTTTTGAAATTTTTAAGGATCGATTGCAAATTTACAGTTAATAGCTATTAGAATAGTATGCAGGCTGTTAATTAATTCCAAGTCCACATCTTAAATTGATGCGAGTAAGTTTTTATTAGAAAGAGCATTTCTGGCTGTATTGCCATCGTGTTTCCTCTTTCATTCTATTTCGGCATATCTACATGCAATCCTATTTCTTGCCACATTCTCTTTTGTACATGTTTTTTTTTTAGAAATTATAACGAGTTTGTCACCTTCGTTTCTTGCTTGCCATTTTTTAAAGTCCATTCTATAGGATATTTTAAGAAGCAATTCAAAAACACGTATACACACATGTAGTAGACATATCCCATACTGAAGGCGTCCATGTTTCGGCGTCATCATCAATCGAATTCATAAATTGTTTTGGGCCTTCAACACAGATCGTACATAATTGACAGGAGTAAGTTCCCGTCACAACGTTTAAAACTTTCCCGTCTATAACTCATACGAGACGGTAATTTTTCTTTGATCTAAAATCGTTATTTCACTAGGAGTTAAATTTTGTATTTGTCCGTCCAAATCCTTTTTCTTTTTCTTCAAAATGAGATCTATTGTTTTCATAGCGAATTCCATTTTTAGAGGGCAACAAAATCTTACAGATTGCGGAAGATCATGTAGTCGATGCTGGGCAGATTCATTCCCATTTCTTGCTATTGAGTCATCCGATAAACTGCCACTAGTAATTACAGCAGTGTTTGACGATTGCTGTCGAGTTGTGGTTGTTGACACATTAATTCCTTCTTCGAAGAAGCCATAGACCGACTAAGGTAATCTTGATACCACTGGCACTGGCATACGACTGATTCCCTCCACATTCCATTGATCTATTCTGGTTTTCGGCTTTCATTTGGTATGTTTGACGTTTGTTTCATCAAAGAATATGACGTCATCCCAATAGTTTGCGGGCTTTTGCTGATCATGTCAACAGCGAAAGAGAACCGCTTTTCGATGTTAATAAGTTAAGTTAATAAGTTAAGCGCTTTTCAACATTTACTTTTGAAAGCAGCGGCTCTTACGCGCAACCCTTGAAGAGTATTTGTTTCGCAGAATTAGTTGGCGGACGGTTTCATGTGAAACGACCGTGCCACACTCTTCTTCCAACTCCTTAGCAAGGGTTCTAGTCGAAATTTGGGTGTTTTGACGGACCTTACGCATGATAAGGCGGTCTGCTCGATCGTCAATCTTCTTCTTTCGCCCACTTCCACACTTTGCCTCTAGTCATTTTCGGCTCTATTTAAAGCATTATAAATTGTTTTTCGCGAGTCACGGAACATCATCACTAGCTCAGCTACAGATTTTCCAATTTGGTGATTATAATAAATCAATTGGGTAACTTCATAAGTCAATCTAGCTCCAGGCATGTTAAATAATTTTAAAATTTGCTTTTTGACACGTGTGCAGCAAGATTTCGCAATTAAATGAAAAGGAATACAAACAAAACGCATAGTGCAGAAGCATAGATAACGGTAAAGTCCCGTTTTTTCTTAGAATAGAACAAAACAGAATCGAAAACTAAAGTATGTAAACACTTTCTTGACAGTGTCAAAAATGTGTAAACTTATATTTTGTTGCTTTAAAATTTTCTCTTTCGTTGTTTTGTTTTTATTTTTGTACATACTTATTTAAAATTTATTAAATAATAGATCTTCATTAAAAGAATATTGAAAAAAAATAATTAAAGGTGTTATTTTTGCATGCAAAGTCAAAAAATATGTTTTTTTTGTCAGTGTGTAAAGAGAAACTTGACATACTGTATATATACAGTATCACAGAACTGATTTGTCTGGCTCAAATACTCTTTAGCATAAGCCACTCGCTTTTATCTGTTCGTTTTCGACACTAATAGCACTAAGCATATACAGTGGTGAACTAAATTATTGGCACAGTAAGCATGTTCAACTTTAAGACTGATTTCCCGCTAATTTATTCAACTTTTATTATAAAAAAAAAATTGCATGATAAGAATGAAAAGAGACGAGCTGATTTCAGTTTTGATTATTATAATATATTTTATAATGAATTTTTTAAAATTAAAAAACATAAAAAATAAGTAAATTTGGCTGAACAAAATTATTGGCACAGTTGGCTTCTAGCCTATTTAAAAACTAAAACTAATAGATTAAACTATAAATTAATATTTTTTTGGCAACCTCTTTTGTTTGACTACGGCTTGGAGACGTCTGGACATTGACCAAACCAATTTTTTTGCTGTTTTGGCGCCAATATTGGCCCATTCTTCCATTAGCGCGACCTGCAAATACAACTTCGTTGAAATAGGCCGTTTTTATGCGCCTGTCCAGCTCCACCCACAAATGCTCGATGGGGTTAAGATCTGGGGACTGGGACGGATCCGGCAAAGTATGTTTTACATTGTATGCAAGCCACATGCGCACATCTAAAGCAGTGTGCTTCGGATCATTGTCATGCTGAAAAGTGAACGAAGCAGACAATTTCAACTTTTCTGCACTCTTTTTAAGGTTTGTCTTCAGTTTATCCATGTAATTCTTTTTGTCTATTATGCCGTCAATGAATACCAGCTCGCCAACACCTGCAGCAGACATGCATCCCCATACTATTAGTCCACCACCACCATGCTTCACTGTCACTGCCAGGTTTTATTTTTTAAGTTATGTATTGGGCTTTCGCCACACCATTTGGTGGCCATCTGATCGAAAGATGTTAAGCTTATTTTTATCAGAGAAGAGTACAGTGTCCCAGAACTCATTTGGTTGCTCAAATACTCTTTAGCATAAGCCACTCGCTTCTATCTGTTCGTTTTCGACACTAATAGCACTAAGCATATACATAATTTATATAGGCACCAAATAGCGAAAAGAGCAGTTTTGATGCTTTAGCGACATCTGACCCCACACAATTCGCCAAAAAGCCGAACGCTTGGCGGAGAGTACACAAGAGCGTAATGCCGATTTGACAGCGGCTGCGTAAGCACAGTCTGTGTTGATCGCACAAAAATTTTTTTTTTATGTATGCGTGTGTGTACATATACATGTGGTTATGTGTTGGTGGGTGCAGGCATTGTAACATTTGATTTTTTAACTTTTCACTTTGCTTGCTTTTATGTGTAGAGACACTTCAATAACTTATTATTTGATTTCAGGTCCCTATGTTTAAATTTTTGGGTTTGAAATATTGGAAATATTGCAATCTATTAAAATTATATTTTAATCTACTATTATAAACATATACTATTTTAATAATACGTAAAAATAGAAAAATAGTATAAGTTATGCAAATATATTCAAATATTTTTATTTGGTAATGTTACAAATAAAAAAAAATTTTTGTTTTGATTATGAGCGCACGCGCACATTTTAGATTTTTATACTATTAAAGCTGGGATAAACAAGTAAGAAAGCTATAGTCGAGTATGCTCGACTATATAATACACGGAAACAGTCCGACATGTTTTAAGAGAACATGATTTTAACGGCCAAGTTGCTCGTAAGAAGCCGTTCATAAATAAAAAAAATAGAGACAGCCGCTTAAAGTTCGCAAAGAAACACATCAAAAAGGATATAGGGTTCTGGAACGACGTAATTTTTGCTGATGTGTCCAAATTCAACATTTTTGGCTCCGATGGACGAACTTATGTGTGGAGAAAGCCCAATACAGAGCTTGAAGGCAAACACCTGAAGGCGACGATAAAGCATGGCGGTGGCCATGTAATGGTATGGGCCTGTATGTCGGCTGCAGGTGTTGGAAGGCTACAGTTTATTGAGTAAATTTTTTGCCGGTTATGTCCTGCATTTCAGTGACTAATTTTGGCGCCGAAATCCTTGGATCTTTTTTGATTTTCTTGATAATTTCACGTTCATCCGTTCCCGTGAAAATTTTATTTGGCGCTTTTCTGCCCTTGTCTTCCACGCGGTTTTCAAAAACGAATCTGTGGATGATGGCTTTAACAGTACCATCTGGTATGTTCACAATTTTAGCGATTTCTCGCCGGGAAACACCGTTTTTATGCTGATTAAGGGCCAATTCACGTAGTTCGATGGTTGTGCGTTTTCCCATGGCTAATTCGCGTGCTTTCTTGACGAAATCGAATCAAAAGTGATAATTCTATTTGCGAATACATTGAGCAAAGAGTAACCAAAAAAAGAACCGTTAAATTACACTTCTTAGAAGAGAAGCTGAGCATTAAATGCAGTGGGTCAAATAAGCTGTGACATAGAAAACTGCAGTATTTTTCTTTTTAATTGAATAATTATAAAACCTTTTGTTAATTAAATAAAATTTAAGTTGTTTGTTATTTCTAAAATAGCCACCGAAAATATTATTTATTTATTATTAATTATTTGTTTAATATCTGCTTTTGTTAAAAAGTTATTCTCACTTAAATTTGAATATACAAGGTGGGTCAAATAAGCTGTGAGCCACTGTATGTATGTCGGGTCAGCCATGAGGTTGGAGTCTAGTTCTTTTACTAAACGTGTGTTTGGCTACGCGCACAAAACCGAATTCCCTTGTGTCCGCTTACGTTGAACGTTCTAGACTGCCTCACGCCTCGTGCCAGCGATTCTTGTGACGACGATATCAAACTGCACTCATCATTTGCATCACTATTACCATCTCGCTTACTCACACACGCCAAGCAACACAAGGGGCCACGTACAGCGGCAGATAGCCTTATCTCGCTCAGTCTCAAAATTATCTGAGTATAACATAAGAAATAACGGAACTAAAGACAACGAATTAGAGATGAGTGGCGCGCAACGGACATTTAACTCAAGTAATATCATCGTGTCACGACATATACTTTATATACAAAGCTGAGAGTGACTTGTGGGTTTTCATTTATCATCCATCCTGTCTATATCAAAACAGTTTTCATTACAAAAATCAAAATGATTGTCGCAATATATGTATCTGATCTTGTTCATTTGCTTCGCTTGACAGTTCTCTCTTTGTTGCTTCTACAACATTTAGTAACAAATCATCATCCGGTACCAGTACTCTTTTTTGATGATATTATTTTCATGGACAACATGTAATTCAAAAAGCAGTGGATTGTTATTAGTACCACCTCTACTTCTTATTAAATAAAAAATGTGCTCCAGAGGATCTTGAGCATCAAGATTGAATTTATTGAATGAATTAATCCATCAATATAATAAACCCAGTTGGAATATTGATATTTCATAAAATATTCTTTCATTTCTATGATAAACTTTTAAGTATCACTATTTTTTTCTTTAGAGCTGTTTTAAAAGAGTTTTTACCATGTATATTATTGTTGTTCAAGCAATCGAACAGCTTATTAACTTTTTCTATAAATTTGGACGTGACAATTGCAATATCTGTGTAATTTTTGAATGAGTCATTTTTTATTAATGGTTTTATTGCAGACGATACTGTTTGGTGTTTGGTAAAATATTTTGTGTAGCATATTTTACTTTCATTTTTTCAAATGAATTGGAATAAATGTGCTTTTTCGTAAGCTTTGGGCATAATCTAGCCGAAGTATTGTTTAAGTCAATTTCAAATAATTTTACAATAATATCCCAAGAAACTTTGCCGTCTGGCGTCTGTATCATAGAACGTATTAAAATATTTCTTATTGATTTTATTAAATGGGGGACATCATAAATTGTATACATTTTTATATTATTAATAGAAAAATATGGTGCTTCCATATTTACCCCATATTTGGCAAAAGTTCCTCTGGTTGCGGCTCTAAAATTATTGTTAACCGTCTCTTGTAACATCAAGGCCCACAATCCATTCTATGTTGCAATATAACTTAAAACAAATTTCCAATTCTCATACTCGCAAATTTGTTTGCACAATTCATTTGATTTCTCATAACCATCGTCTACAAAACCTTCCACTTCATCACGGTGGGAACTATATTGTAGCCCTTTTCGGATTGACATTTCGTCAAATACCAATACAGCATTTTTACTCCTTTCCTCCATTTTAGAAATTACTGATTCTAAAACATTGAGGACGCTCTCATTAAGTACCGGAGTCATATTTTTTATTGGGACCCATCTTAAAAGTGAAGTTTTTTGTAGCTTCCCAAAATTTATTCTTGTAATATTTCTCATTTTGTTCTTTTTTAAGACAATTGTGGCAAAATTCATAACTATTAGAAACTGAAAACACAGAAAACTCAGTATCTATATATTTAATATTTTGTGTTTCCAAGGGCTTACGAGCACTTTTTTAGAAAACTGGAGTATTTTCTTCCATTTCATCATATAAATGGCCCATTTCAATGTCTTTTTTTTGTTAAACATAAATTTAATGACGGCTCTTCTGTTACGCAGAGAAATTGCTGCAGTGTTAAATATAAATAATATGAATAAAACGCGGACCGCCGTGCGTGTGTCCTTTAAGGTTTTATTTGTGACGAAACCTTTTCTTATGCTATGTTACATATGTAGAATGTGTGTGGACAGTGCACATTGGGCGGAAACGCCGATTTTTTGGCATAAATTCCAATTTTAGAATACTGGGCTCAAATTTTGCATATATGTATGCTTGAACTATTTTTGTCGAATTTCGTATTTTGTTGTTTTTGATATTTGACCACGCCTATGCCCGCTGCCCACATCAACAGTATAAACATAAACTAAAGTTTTTAATAAATAGAACTACAACTTTTACTAAATATGCTTCCATTAGTTATTAAATTTAATATTTTTAACATTTTTTTTAAATTCCATATTTTTTCTAACAAAAATTTTTTTTTTATAATTCTACATCTAAATCAAAATCAAACATATTTTTTTTTTATTTATTTATTTATTTGCAAAGAATCAGTTTACTTAAATAACTATAACAGTGCGTGTAACAACAATAAGGGGGAACACCAAACAAAATTATTTTAGAATTATGATTATGAAAAGTTGATTATGATCAATATAAAACAAGAAAATTTAAAGTAGTGAGAGGTATTGCCTCCTATGGAGTCTGTATATAGTTCTGGCTTCCGCTAGAGGTCTTGCCAATCGGTTGATGTGCGCCCGCAGTCTTTCGTTATACCTACTGGTATGACGATTAATTTGGAGTTCGACTGTCTCCAGGTTCATGTCTCGGTGGAGTGTCAGGCCGCTGACATACCAGTCACAACCTGTTATTTGTCTTAGCGCCTTGTTTTGCAGAACTTGCACTTTCTTGCGGTTAGTCGCGGAGGCCATACCCCAGACTTGTATGCCATACCTCCAGGTGGGTGCAATTACGGCGTTGTAAATCGCCCTTTTACATCTCAACGGAAGCCGACTAGAGCTGCATATTAGCCAGTTGAGTCGGTACAGTTTCATTCTGCACACCTTTACGATGTTGTCAATGTGTGGTTTGAATGTGAGACGCTTATCAAGGGTAATGCCCAGGTATTTGGCTTGGGTGTCCACACGTAGCTCTCTGTCATTCAGCCAGACTGTTGGCGGGTGTCTCTTTCGAAGCGTGTAGCATACATTTAAACATTTCGTTTCATTTAGCATGATGTTCCATCTACAGGCCCATCTCTCCAGCAGTTGCAGGTATTCCTGCACCCCATTCGCCGCTTCAATTTCGCTCGATGATGAATAGAAGAAGCAGACATCGTCGGCATACGATGCAAGAAGAGATTTGCCTGGTGTGATGGTAGTTGAATCTTCTGGGGCAGGGATATCGGCCGTATATAGGGAGTACAGAATTGGACCTAGCACACTTCCTTGTGGAACGACAGCTCTAACAACATGTGTGGGCGATGTTGTTGCTCTGACAGTAACATGGAACGTTCTGTTCCTGAGATAGGAGCATAGCAGCAAGTAAAAGGGTGCAGGGAGTACTTTCTTTATTTTAGAGAGTAGCCCGTCATGCCAAACCCGATCAAAGGCTTGCTTGACATCAACAAAGACGCTGTTGCAATATTTCTTCTCATCATATGCCTTGAGGATGTGGTTCACCACTCTGTGGATTTGCTCAATGGTTCCGTGTCCGCTTCTGAAGCCAAACTGTCGAAATCGTTGTTCAACTTTGCTTTGAAAGCGTTTATATCAACAATCCGCTTAACAAGCCGGGTCTTAGGCAGTGTAGTTACTCCTGTCGCATCCAACTTTACTATCAGAGCCAGGTGATCGCTGTGAAGATCCCAGGAGACACGGCTGTAGCCTTCGTAAATGATTTAATTCGAGCTTATGGTACCTACGAGTGCCTCAGTCGGCGATCTCTCGCATTCATCTGCCTCTTCATTAGGCATCGCACACGTACCTACGAGTGCCTCAGTCGGCGATCTCTCGCATTCATCATTCAGTTCTGTGATTTCTTCATCATCACACTCATCATCAAACTCTGTGGTAATCCCCTTCTCAGGCATACGTCTCAAAAATTCGTGAGAATATTTATACGTTCTATTATTAGTTAGTGCCTTAAGTTTATACCGATCTCCTTCCAACATTTCGGTCACTAAAAACGGTCCTCTAAACTTAGGGTCTAATTTCGTCTGATGTCGCTCTTCGTTCTTAAGCAAAACATGATCACCGACTTTATGTCTTACTATAGTAGCCTTATTTTTATCAAATCTCGCCTTATCGTAATTGGCATTCTTTTCCATGTTTTGCTTAGCCATTTCTCTAACTTTATCAATATCAACATCGTTCTTATTTTCAACAACAGGTACGAGACCAAACGGCCTTGCTTCTTTGCCGATGAGTAGTTCTAAAGGGCTAACCTTAGTCAGAGCGTACAGTTTAAAGCCAGTTAAATTTCGCATAAAGCATCTTGCCATGACCCTTGACCTGTCTCAACCGCTGTTAGCATGAACCTTAGAGTACTCATAACTCGCTCTACTTAGCCATTGGCCCGACTAGCACCCGTGGCGATCAGATGCAAATCTATCTTTTGAACAGAACAGAAATCACGGAATGGTGCGCTAGAAAAACTACGTCCCTGATCTGCGATCAGACGGGAAGGTACACCGAACAATGATATTTGTGATCTTAATGCCTTGATACAGCTCTCGGTGTCCAGCCTCGATGTATGAGACAAAAAAACAAACTTCGTGAAGGCGTCTATTGACACGATTATGTATTCCTTCTGTTCACTTTTACCACTAAGCTTCCCTGTGATGTCGATGTGGACTGTATGCCACGGGATATCAACCTTCGGTATGGGATGCAATTCCGCTTGTACCATACCAGATGGGGGCTTTGACAATCTGCATGTAATACAGTTGTCAACAAATTTGCGAACGTATTTGGACATCTTGTCAAACCAATAATATTCGTACATTTTCTGAAGTGTTCTTTCCCAACCAAGGTGCATAATTGACTCGTGCACATTGTTTACGGCAGACCACCTAAATGGCTTTGGAATGATAGGGATACAACGAGTTTTTCCGTTTCTTTGAATTTTCCTATACAGCGTTCCTGCCCTTAACTCGTACGTTTTGGCCAAATCCTCAGAAAGATCATCGTTACGCAATTTAGAAACAATAGACGACGTTTCTTCATCTCGTTGCTGCTCAGCTAACAACCAATTGTCAGTAATCTCCGTCAAGTTTATATGTTTTTCCACAGTGCCTTTTGGCTGGATGCGATTTTTGATATGGGATTTTGAGACAGAAAGTCTACATGAGCCATTCGTTCGCCTGGCCTATACTGAATGTCAAACTCAAAAGACTGCATGTACGACCACCACCTATGGACTCTTGGAGTCAGTTCCGCTTTTGTGCGAGATGCCTTGAGCGAATTGCAATCGGTAAAAACGATAAAATGTCAACCAATCAAGTAATGGCGAAAATGCTTAATAGAATTAAAAACTGCAAGTGTTTCTAGCTCATACGAGTGATAACGCGATTCCGCTGGCGAAGTCCGTTTGCTAAAGTATTCGATAACCATCGGCACTCGCAACTGTATGAAGCTCAATAGGAAATTGTGGGTCGAAAATATTAAGAACAGGTTCACTAGTCAGGATAGAAATTACCTTCTGTCGTATTTGATATGATTGTCTAAAACGACATGAAATAAGATTTCAAAAGAACGCTCACAAATTAAAGCATTCGCCAATATCTGTAAAGTGCTGCAAACAGAGTTGCCACCTATACCCCTCAATGTCACTACGTTGTTTATTCTAGTGCCGGATATTCTCAGTGATGCAGTCTCTTTGATGAGTGAACACTCGGCTCCGGAGTCGAAGCAAAATTGGAACGACTCACCAAACTCAAGCAACGTTCCTAAGGGCTCAAGTACCGTGCATATGTTTACATCTTTGATGGTATTGCTCTTGATCGGCGGACGCTCCTGACGATCCGGGCACACAGTAGATACATGTCCAGCTTTTCCACATTTATAACAGATCACGGATGATCGATCTCTTGCTCCAGATTGTTGATTACGGGGCTGCTGACGCTGAGTTGCCTCTTTCTTAAAGCGACATTCCGCCATCTTGTGTCCGGGTTTGCCACAATTATGACACGTGATATGAGACATAGTCCTGACTCTTTTTCCTTGGGGTGCTGATAAGTTGTCACTCGAATGCTGGTTCTGTCTAGCGTCGAACGAAAAGGCTTTGAGTTCCTGATGCAGCTCGTTTCTGGTTTTGATATCCGTCGTAAAAACCAAACGGCGCAATCGTTTGTCTATCCCCGCTGCATGTGCCAACGTAACGGATACTGCAATCTGCTCGACGCTAAGTGACTTCCAACGGTCCATAAGTGATGTAACCATTCTGCTTCCATACAGCGACAAGCACTCTCCTTCGTTTGGGCGTGCATTTAGCAAATTCATAACGGTTGCGGCCAAAGTCTCTGTTCCAGAAAAAAGAATGCAAAGATAATTCTCGGAACTGCGTCCATGTAATGCCGGGAAAACATGTCTGCGAGAGCCAGTGAGAAGCGGTGCCTTCCAGTGATTTGCTGAGGGACATTACAAGAGCGCTGCCCACTAGCTGGTTTTCAGACAAGATGTAGTCAACCGTTGAACACCAGGAGAGAGCGTCTGATCCTGCACGATCAGGGTTGGACTTTGGCAGAACAATGTTTCTGGCATCATTTGGCTCATTTTGAGAGCACTGTACTTGTTTTATTAGCTCAGCGAAATTACGATTTTGCATCTCCAAAATTGACAAAAGATTTGTAACATCGGCTGGAGGCGGAGGTAATCCTACTTCTGATGTCGAAGACTCATCGTCCGAGTCTTTTACTGGACTTTCGGCGAAACGTTTTTTGGCACGTGGCATGTTGCTTGAATTTCACAATTCGACAGACTTTTTAATTCTTGTCAATCCCTTTTCAATTCATTCTCACCCTCTAATACACACGCACACTGTGGTGAGTTATGACGAACACTATCTGTCTCACTCAAGCCCACGGCCAAACTACGTTGACAGAATTATATATCTGTCTCGCACGAAAGAAAGGGAAACCAGAAAGAAACAAAACAGATGTGCACCAGCAAATAATCGATATAATTTGAATGTTTAAATTAATCTGCGACATATATATAAATCAAATAAATATAACATAACACAAACACATACATAATTTTGAAACTTTTAACAGTATTCTACATACCTTGATGTCTATTTTCCATACTTAAGATTCAAAATATGCACTGTGTTTTAATAATTATAAATTAACAAACGTTGGCCACGTGAAAGAGAAAAAGTTTGGAACACATAACCTAAAACAATCAGCTGACTTTAAATGGCTACCAGAAAGCCAGGGATGGCAATGGGGCAACATTTTTTTAACGGAATAAAAAAAAAGGGGAAATTTAACAAAATAATTTTGGACTTTATGCCAAAAAATCGGCGTCTGAGATAATTCTTAGAATGTATGTATACATGTTTGCGTTTGGTAGATGTTGAAAAATGTGTACCTACACATAGAAACAACAATGCAGAGTCGGCACCAGCCTCTAATTTTAAGTTAACTTTCCCTAAGTACTTAGATTCAAAATGTAAATCGCAAATTCTTGCTCTGCTAATATCGAGCCCCGATTTCAATTTACATTTTCAAATCCATTTACGACCCTCAACGTCTTATCTCGGAAAACTAAAAATTCGGACGGGAAAGTGGTCAGAGCTATCTCTGTAGCTTCGCAGGCATGAAGGAATAACACATGAACTACCATTTTTTCTACAATCTTTTTTTATATAAAGACATTTTCTAACTACAGAAAGCTTGCAAAAACTAATTAAAAACAAGTAAGAAAGTTATAGTCGAGTGTGCTCGACTATATAATACTCGGTGCCCAAAGTTATATTATATATTTATTTTGCTCGTGCTGCGCACTCGCCAATTTTAAGTTAATATAAAAAAAAAATTTAAAAAAAAAAAATTAAAAAAAAACAAGTAAGAAAGTTATAGTCGAGTGTGCTCGACTATATAATACTCGGTGCCCAAAGTTATATTATATATTTATTTTGCTCGTGCTGCGCACTCGCCAATTTTAAGTTAATAAAAAAAAAAAATTTAAAAAAAAAAAATTAAAAAAACAAAATCGTCTCGGGAATCGAACCGCGGACCTCATGCACGCGAGTTCAACCCTCTAACCACTGAGCCACGCTCTTCACAAGTGTGAAAAAATGTTGCCGTCGTTTGGGGTGAGAACAGCAAGCAAGCGTACGCCTCTCAACTTTTGAAATTTGAAATGTGAATAACTTCCATGTTTATTATCCGATCTGTACCAAATTTGTACACAACGTCCAGATAAACATATTCTAACTTTGTACCAAAATTCAGTGCTGTAGCTTGACTGGGTGTGGGTGAAGTGGTGTGTTCAAAATGGTTTTCATCGATTTGTGGAGGCGGAGGGGGGCGTGGCAAAAATCCAAAATAAACTTGATCTGCCTGCAAACACTACAAACACTATGCAAAAAAAATTAAGTCTCTATCTCTTATAGTCTCCGAGATCTGTGTGTTCATACGGACGTACAGACGGACAGACGGACAGACGGACAGACGGACAGACGGACAGACGGACATGCTCCAATCGACTCGGCTGTTGATCCTGAGTCAGAATATATATACTTTATGGGGTCGGCCACGCCTCCTTATGGGTGTTACATACATTTGCTCTTGTCACTAACCCAATATACTCTTGGTTCCCAAAGGGCACCGAGTATAAAAATCGTCTCGGGAATCGAACCGCGGACCTCATGCACGCGAGTTCAACCCTCTAACCACTGAGCCACGCTCTTCACAAGTGTGAAAAAATGTTGCCGTCGTTTGGGGTGAGAACAGCAAGCAAGCGTACGCCTCTCAACTTTTGAAATTTGAAATGTGAATAACTTCCATGTTTATTATCCGATCTGTACCAAATTTGTACACAACGTCCAGATAAACATATTCTAACTTTGTACCAAAATTCAGTTCTGTAGCTTGACTGGGTGTGGGTGAAGTGGTGTGTTCAAAATGGTTTTCATCGATTTGTGGAGGCGGAGGGGGGCGTGGCAAAAATCCAAAATAAACTTGATCTGCCTGCAAACACTACAAACACTATGCAAAAAAAATTAAGTCTCTATCTCTTATAGTCTCCGAGATCTGTGTGTTCATACGGACGTACAGACGGACAGACGGACAGACGGACAGACGGACATGCTCCAATCGACTCGGCTGTTGATCCTGAGTCAGAATATATATACTTTATGGGGTCGGCCACGCCTCCTTATGGGTGTTACATACATTTGCTCTTGTCACTAACCCAATATACTCTTGGTTCCCAAAGGGCACCGAGTATAATAATTAGAAAAACTTACGGAAATTAAACGCTGAGTCCGCTTGAAGATCAATTGAAAAGAACGCAATTAGAGCAAACCAAAAGCGCGATTTAATTGGCGCGCGAGTTACAGTCTAGTGACCGAGGGAGTCCTCTGCGAGTATCACTTCAGAAAAATCTTAGATATAAGAGCTTGCAAACAAAACGACTGTGTTGTTTGGAGTACAAATTAAGACTGACTCTTTATTTCAAGAATTATGTGTGTATGTGTGAGTTCGTCAGAATTCTAGCATTGGCGATTTTTTTGTTGTTGCTCATCAGCGCTAGGCTTGCAGTTTTTTTGGTCTGCGTTTCTTTCCTGTAGCCGTGGAGAGGGGCATGTTAACTCGCGCCAATAGAATCAAAACAAACAAAATTAAAAACAATGGAATTGGCAACAAATAACATCTTCTGTAGCACACACACAAACATACGAATATTCATAGTTTGTGTGTGAGCTATAGAAAAGGGAGGAACGAGAGAGCAAAACATGATATTCAGTTATAAGAAAATAATAATAATAAAAAAATTGAGCATGCCAATATCAAATGTAATCAAAACAAAAAGTGTTTTTGTTTGTAACATTACCAAATAAAAATATTTGAATATATTTGCATAACTTATAATTTTAATAATACATAATAATAAAATAGAAAAATAGTATATGTTTATAATAGTATATTAAAATATAATATTAATAGATTTCAATATTTCCAATATTTAAACATAGGGACCTGAAATCAAATAATAAGTTATTGAAGTGAGTCAAGTGTATATTGGCATAGACGCATTAATGCACATACAGTACGTCAAATAATTGTTTTCAAAAAAATTTCATCTTCAATCATGTACTTACCTATTTTAAAATTAGTTTTTAAATATATTTTTTCATTAATATTGTTAATTAAGCTATTTATATTCCTAAAAAAATCAAAATAATTCTAAAAAAAAATTAATTCTAATTTTGAAAATATTAACAAAATTAAAATTACTACAAAATAAGACTGTCAATTAATTGTTTGGAAGTGCAAACACTATTTGAAAAGAAGACGAAAATAAGGTGACGGGATAAAATTCTTGGAAGTTTGCGATTCTGCGAACTTGTCTATTGCTTCGGTCGTTTGTTTCATAGCATTACATTCTTTTGTGATTGCGAAAAGTTTGATTTTAAAAATGTCGTACAAGTGACAAAATAATTTAGCTGGTTTATTTCTACCATGCCAAAGGCAAATCTGCCAAAGATATTGCTGAGATGCTCTTAATTAAGCTGCGAACGGTTTACAACATCATAAACCGTGCAAATAAAGAGAATCGGCTAGAATTAAAGCAATCTAAGGACAGGCCACCCAACCTTACAAAACGAGAGCAAACAAAAATTGTACGGAGTGTGGCAGAAAACCTACGAAGTAGCATTCTGCAGATGGCGGGATCCATTAATAAGGATTGTGGCAAGGTGGTATCGCACGAGACTGTGCGAAAAGTCTTGAATGAGCACAAATACTCGTGCCAAACGATCTGCGTTTGCAATTGGCCATATTAACAAGCCGGCAGAGTATTGGGACGACGTAATTTTTTGTGATGAGACCAAAATAATGTTGTACTACAACGATGGTTCATCCATGGTATGGTATGGGGATGTATTTCGTCCAAAGGAGTGGGAGAGCTGCCGATATCATGGACAAAGAAATGTACTTGGACATCCTTAAGCATGAATTGATGGAAAGTGCCCGGAAATTTGGATTTGTTAACCATACAAATCCAAACAAACTTAGCTATAAGTTATATCAGGACAACGATCCCAAACACAAATCGCTTTTGTGCAGGACCTGGTTGCTCTACAACAGCACCAAAGCCATTGATTAACCAGCACAGTCCTGATTTAAATCCAATAGAAAATTTGTGGGTGTACCTGAAGAAGAAGGTAGTAAAGCGTCGGCCAACTAACAAGACCGCTTTAATACGTATAATATCGGAAGAATGGAGCAGAATACCCGAAGAATACAATATAAAAATAATTATTATTTCCATGATCTCCGTAAAGACGAGCATCATTTGAACCGTCTTCTCAGTCGGAAGGGGGGAGTCATGGTGTGGGTGCCTATTATTTCATTAAATTATCTTAGTCAACTTTATAGTTCCATTCTGAATCGTATTTTGGAAGTAATTTCAAATAAAGGTGGGTCCACGCATTATTAATTATTCTTAAGTTAGTTTAAAATTCATTAAAATATTATTTTCATTACTACACTATCAAAATATGTTTTATTTAAAAGTAAATTATTGAAAGTTTAATGAAAAAATAATTTTAACATTAGAGCCCATTTGGTTCGGCCCAAATTAAACACTAAACGTTAGTCAGTGGGGGGATGGCGCGGAACTATATATACACATAATCAGTGTTTATAAAATTATTTTTGATTTTTGGCGCGAGTATATGTGTTGTAAAGGAACACTTGTGATATACATATATGTATATGTTAATATACATTCGTACATACATATGTGCATAAAAAGTACGTTGACCGTACAATTCTTATAATACATACATTTATACATAAATCCAAACTTTTATTTTATTATCAATTAATGAAATATTATATATAATATATTATTAATTTTAGTTGCATTATCAACCAATGTACTATCGCGTGTTTCTCTTTACTCGTAGAAGTAACGGTATTCGTTTAACTCTCACGAGAGAGCTTCTATTTATAGATTTGAGAGAGCAATAGATCGTACTGATAAGTTAATCCGTTTCTTTGCTACGACATGTTATGTGAGAAATAATGCAATTTTGGCTGGACAAAAGTATTTTGACATTGTTTTCTTTCAATTCTTATTTATACCTCTGTTTGCAATTTGTAAAGCTAATTTAATAAACGAAAATTGACTATTAATTTAAATTTCTACGATACAATTCAATAATTCATCATTTTTTTCTAAAAATATGCCCAAAACTCGTGAACTAACCCAAAAACTGCGTAACGAAATGGTAATAAAATACAACGCAGGTATTTCGGTTCAAAACCTGAGTAAACTTTATAAAGTACCGCAGCAAACTATTTATTACCAAATTGAGAAGGAAACAAGTAAGGAAGGCTACAGTCGGGTGCACCCGACAGTAAAATACCCTGTACCCTTATTTTATTATTTTATTTATTTAATATGTTTATACAAACAAACATACACATGTATTTATGTATGTACATATGTATGTATGTATATTGTTCGTAATACGTCATTCTGCGAACGGATCATTATCTTTGCAAAGCAAAAACAATGTGTGATTTGCACTCTTCCACCCCATCCCTTTTCGAACAACAAATTTGACCGTTTGAAGTTGTTTACATACATACATACATATTCACTCTCATAAATATATATGTATGTACATATGCATACAAATTTTAAGAAATAGTGCGAGTGCTTCGCACTCGCCTCGTTTACACTTGCTGTCCTATTCTCTTTCGTGCACGTGTGTGCGAATACATACCGCTTTCTGATCAGCATTCTCCTATCCTCTCCTTCCCTCATCCACAAGCTTGCGCTTTTTACTTGCACTAAGTTTGCACACAGTGATACATTTACATGTGTATGTGTCGGGTTTGTATATGTACACATAGACAGCTCTTGATGACGCATGCTTGCCCACGCTAAGTTAACGTATATTTTGTGAAAATTAATTGTTTAATAACTTTTTTGTTTCTTAATCAATCGATACCATTTTTTCAGGACTGTTTTATACTGATGCTTAAATGTTCCCTTCCAACTTACAAGTCTCTAGTGTTTATAGGAGCTGAGATATGAGAAATGAGGTATGAGCGTCAAAATGTTTTTGGCGTATTGTGGGCGAACGGGGCGTGGCATCCAAAGTTTGAAATAAACTCGATCGAATTATGGTATATGGGAACCTACATACCAAATTTGGTGTCTCTAGCCCTTATAGTTTAGAAGTTCTTTGCGTTCAAACAGACAGACGGACAGACAGACAGACGGACAGACGGACAGACGGACAGACAGACGGACAGACGGACATGGCCAAATCGACTCGGCTATTGATCCTGAGTCAGAATATATATACTTTATGGGGTCTGCCACGCCTCCTTCTGCCCGTTACGCACATTTGCACAAACTTAATATACCCTTTTTTACCCATTTTCAATGGGTACAGGGTATAAAAACAAGAAAATACAGAAAAACTGACAGAAAAAAGGAATATAAAAAAAAATCTCTCGACTCGTCTCCACATTTTATTTTATATTTTTTTATTTTTATTTTATTTTATATATTTTTTTTTTGTTGTTTTTTTATTTTTTTTTTCTATTTAGTTTTCAGTGACCTTTTTTTTATACAAAATTTTTTTTTCACATGGATTTTGAAAATTTGCAACTGTTGAGTATTTATTACTGCGTCATGCTACAAATGTTTCTCTCTGTCACACTTTCTATCTTTCCTCTCTCTCTCTCTCTCTGAGTGTGTGTGTCTGATTGCCACAGTTTCAGTTTCAATTTTTGGTGGCAAGTGGCGTTGTGTGTTTCGTGTGGCACCCCAGGGGATTCACGCTTGGATACAATTATATATATCAAGTGTTTTCAAGTGCGTCTGGTAAATTGGAACGCTCAAAGTAGTTAATCAGATAACTATAAATAGCAACGGCAGCAGCTGCTTGTGCTTCGACTGCTGTTACTGCTACTGCTGTTATTTGTGCTTCGACTGCTACTGCTACTGATGTTGCTGCTGCTGTTATTGCTGCTTTCATCTTACAATTATAATTATCTAAGCTTACAGTGTGTGTGGGAGTGCGAAGGAGAGAGAGAGAAGGAGACAGAGGAGAAGAGAGAAAATGATTGAGAACAGGGAGAGAGAGAAAGAGAAGGAGAGACAATGAAATAGATACTTGGGCAATTATGAAACAATTGTTGCAAGTTCAAGCAGCTTAATATGAAATATGAGTTTCAATTTTAAACAGTTAGGAAAATATTTTCATATATTAAATAATTTTTATTTAAAATATTTTAAGAAATTTAAATTTGTAATTTAATGTATAATTTTTTTTTTTAGTATATTCATTCATTATATTATTTATTTAATTTATTTAAAGTTAATATATTTTAATTTATATTATTTTCATTTAATATTTTTTTAATCATTTTAATTTAAAATATTTTTAAAAATTGTAATGTAGTATATTTTAAAATAAGTTTCACTAATTTTTTTTTAATAATTTTAATTTAATATATTTTAAAAAAATGTAATTTAATAAATTTTAAATAAATTTTATTAATTTTTTTTTTAAATTTTTATTTAATATATTTTAAAAAATGTAATTTAATAGAAATTTAAATTTGTAATTTAATGTATAATTTTTTTTTTAGTATTTTCATTCATTATATTATTTATTTAATTTATTTAAATTTAATATATTTTAATTTATATTATTTTCATATATTATTTTAATAATTTTAATAAAATATATTTTTAAAAATTGTAATTTATTAAATTTAAAATAAATTGTATTAATTTTTTTTTTTTTAATTTTTATTTAATATATTTTAAAAAAATTAAATTTAATATATTTTAACATATGGTTGCATTAATTTCATAATATTTTCAAGCGAAATCAATTGAAATTTTTTTCTACCTTATTCTAAGTTTTAGTTATAAAACAGTTATTCACATTCCACTGTAGTGTGAACTGCATTTTAGTTTTATTACGTTTATCATGTTTATTAGCTAAAACACAATGACGTCAGAGTTGTATCTTATCTATGGTAAACATTAATTTATCGACTTCTTGTATTGCTTTTGTACCTGTGCATGTTTTAAAAGCCTGACCATTAAATTTAGTCAGTGGCACAATAACAAAAGCAGCAACAGCAGCTGTAACAGCAACAACAATAAATTTATTCAAATAGTTAAAGTAAACAAAACGCGAGCGTGTTTTATATGAAAATAAACAGAAGACAGTCAGTCAGTCAGTCGTGCGTCTAATATATATTTAGACACGCGAATAAGCAGCATAAAAGAGAAATGCTAAAGAAAAACAAAGAAACAGTATTAATTCGCCTAAAATATACTTCAAATGTTCAAAACAAAAAAAAAAAAAAAAAAAAGAAAAACTTATTACGAATTACTTAAATAAAATTGCTTAAAAAGCTTTATTCAATTTTCACAAGTTTAAAAATAAATTTGCGACAAAAGGAAAAAATAAAAATAAAAGTCAAATTTATTTGAGAAAATTCAGATCAAGCAGCGCATTTAACATTGAAATCTAATCAGTTTAAGTAACTCAGATAAATGATAAAAAGCTTTTAACAACAACAACAGTAGAGAAGAAAAAAAAGAAAACACAACAAAATAAAAAATACAAAGCAAAAGCGCTGAGGATGTAAAAAAAAAAATCTTGCGGCGCACTTTGTCAATTAACTAGCAAAAAAAAAAGAAAAAAAAGTCAAAGTGAAAATCACTTAAAGTATTCAATTACAAAGTGTAAAGCAAGATATATGCTAAAAGAAGAATCAGCACAAAAGTAAAAGAAAACAAAAAGACAAAGAGAAAAAGAGAAAAAAAAGGAAAAAACCAAAATGCCAAAGGAAAAGGAAAACGAAATAAAATCAAATTGAAATGAGAAAAAAAATTGAAATACTGCCACAGTTGTCGATAGGGAATTGATTAATAGAGAGAGAGAGAGCGAGAGAGAGAGAGAGAAAGAAAGAGAGAGTGAGAAATAGAGATAGAGGGGATAAAGAGAGCGAGAGAGAGAGAAAAGGGCGCATTGCAAAGATAAAGATAGAGAGAAATAGTTAGATACAAGTGCAACAGAGAATAACAGCAACAGCAGCTATAGCAACAGCAACGACAGCAACAGCAACAGCAACTGCCGCAACAACAACAACTATAGCTACAGCAATGACAACAACAACAACAACAGGTGGCAGCAGCACAGCCACAAAGTGTTGCACTGTGTGATTCATTTGCTCTGTGCTAGAGGAAAAATACTTAAATAAAGCATAAAAGTCATTTAGTCAACTTAATTTATTGATTTAATGATATATGTATGAAAATGCAGAGAGTGCAACGAGTAGACTAAGAGTACAAAGTATTTTGCAAATAGAGTCATCAATTTTACACTTACTTTATGTATTTTTACTGTAATTATTTTCAAGTTGATTTCACTATACGACACTTTGAAATTTATATCGTATAGAAACCTTTTTTTTATGTGGCAGTTGACTGTGACACTGTAACTTTAACAAATTTTGTGAGAATTTATATGTAAAAATTTAAAGAAATTTTATTTTTAAGAAATTTTAACTTATATTATTATTTTTTTTTAATTTAAAATTAAATTTTTTAAAAATGTTATTTTAGTTTCGAATTTAATTTAATTTAAATTTAAATTTTTTTTAAATATTATTTAAATTTAATTTTAGAGGACTTTAAATTTAATTTTATTTTTTTTAAATTTTATTTTTTTAATTTAAATTAAAATTTATAAAATTGCTTAAACTTATTTATTTACAAATTTTATTATTTAATTTAAATTTAATTTTTTTTTTTAAAACATAGTTTCAA
>JBAMBR010000597.1:0-17679 GCA_037044475.1 Zaprionus obscuricornis
ACTTGTGGCCAATTTTTATCATTTTCATACCAATTTGTTGCGCTGCGTCCAATCAATGCGATGCTAATGGCTGCAAAAATAACAAATAGTAAAATGTGAATGTGAAATTTTAAGATATTTTTTTTGTGATATCTAATCATTGCGTGATGTTAATAAACATAATAAATGCATTTGAAAAAATTCTAATTAAATTTTTGTATTTATTATTGAACTTACCTTCCAGTTGTAATGGTTTCTTTTTAACAATTGTTAACAATAATGTACCGGAAATTTGTTCACCAGTGTAATAAATAGCCGACGATCGCGACAATTCAAATTGACAATTTATGGGCATATTGTGTATTAACAAATTATAAATGATTTTCCTATATAATTTAATTCTGAATTTTTTTTGTCACGCTAAAACAAACAAATCTCTGAAATTTTTCTCTATCTCTGTCTGTCTTTCACTCTATAAAATTTGTAGTGCGCTCTGCTCAAGCGTCGACGTGCAAATGTCGACAACAAAATCAGAACGGCAACTGTTTGCCGGCAACTTTGACAAAAGTTTTTGTTGCTTCAATTGTTTATGAATATGTTTTTTTTTTTTTTTCTTTCTTTCTTCTTGCTGTTGCAGTTGTTGTTGTTATACTATATTTTGCGAGGCTTCAACACTGTTTTGGCAGTCATGCAATGAGAAACAATATAAAGATAAATGTAGTTTACGATTGTGCTTAAGGCGACTCTGATATACACTAGATACACACGACTTATAAGTTTGTATTTTTTTTTATTTTATTATCATTATACTTTTACACTGCTGGCAATTAACACTATCGCTTGCTACAATACCCTGTAATATTTTGTTATACTGGAGCAGCAACCTGTTAAGTTGCCAACCTGAAATGGTCAAATATGCAGCACTAAACAAACTGGTTCTAATACTAAAGTAAAAGTAAAAAAAAAAGATGAAAAAGAAAAAAAAAAAAGAAAAATGAAAAGGAATTTCTTAGGCTTGCTGTATGGCAATAGTTACACTAGGATCGAACTTATCAAAATGTAAGCAAAAATATTTAAATATAAATATTTTATTTAAAACTAAAAATTGAAAATTGATCGTTTTTAATATTTACAAAATTTTTATAAACAAATTAAATTTAGTATTCAATAAATTCAAATAATAAATATTGTTTAATTTTCTATAAATATTTTATTTAAAACTAAAAATTGAAAATTGAATATTGATCGTTTTTAATATTTATAAAATTTTTATAAACAAATCAAATTTAGTATTCAATAAATTCAAATAATAAATATTGTTTAATTTTTTGTTTTGCGATAATGTATAAACAAGCTTATACTTAACTTTGCAAAGACAAGTTCCAAATCAAGTTTATTGTACGCCCCAAAATCTTGCTTCATTTGTTTAGCTAAGAAAAAAACAATTTTATTTTTTTTTTCGGGTATAGTATATATCATTATTATATTGTATTTATATATATATATATATATATATATATATATATATATATATTGCTCCTTTTTTTTGGTTTATTTTGTATTAATTGAAGACAGAGTATTCTTAAGATTATAACTGGTTAGACTGGTTTTTGAAAACATAGGAAGAGTACAGATAAGTTCATAATAATATATTCAAGAAGTTAAATTAGATAATTTATACTAAATGTTGAGATGATAAATATAATGATTATGTTATTAATGATGTTCAATTACAAATATAATATACATACATACATTTAATTTTTTAGAATTTTACTAAAAAAAAAAAGACAAAAAATAAAATAAAATAAAAATAATCAATAATTTGTTGGCTACAATTTTTTTTTTGTTGAGTTGTGTAAATTTCTCATAGACATTTGTAAACATTTGAAAAATTTTAAGTTTTTTTTTTTTTTGGTAAAATTGTGCAAATTTTTGTTTTTTATAGATTTTAGCTTAAGCCTAAATGTTCACTAAGTTAATTATAATTTATTTATGTAAAGTTTAATATATACTACATATATATATATATATATTATATATAAAGTATATCGTAAGGTTGCCAGTGCAAAGTTTTATAAAGTATTTGGGAAATGCTGGAAATGCTTGACACCCAATTGGGGGATACTTAAAGTTATCTAATTTTTTTTATTAATTAGACATTAGAATTAGCTAAATAATATAAAGAGATAGAGATAGTTAAATAGTAGATAAATAATAATAATAATAAAAAAAACATATATATATATATATAATATATAGATGAGAAATTGAAATATAGTATCTAGAAAATAATAATTAGCTTTAGATACATTTTTAAATAGATTTTGATTAGTTTTGTTATTCACTTTGTTTAATATATGTGTATGTTTATATTTTCAAAATATATTTCTAGAATATTGTTTTAGGTTTTTCAATCCTTTTGTTAATCAAAAATTGTTCATATCAGACTTAAAAACTACATTCGCGCAATGTTTTTTTTTTTGTTTTTTTTTTTCTGTTTTCTTTTTATTTTTAAGATTACTTTTGATTATTGGTTAAATATGTAATTGTTGTTGTTGTTTTTGTTATTGTTATTGTTATTGCTGATTTTATTGCTGTTGAATACATTGAAATTTCAAATTTTTATTTCTTCTCGCAATTCAAAATGGCAGCTCTCCTCTGACTATTCGTGCTTTCCGTATCCGTTGCCAAAACTGTTTCCTGTTGCAATGCAAAGCAATATCTCGTACTTGATTCACTGTAGAGCGTCTCTATAAAAGGCCATCAAAAATGTTGAATCGTAAACAATGACGATGACGAGGACGATGACGATGACGATGACGTAGTATTTGATATTTTTTTTTTTCATTTTGTTCGACGTTTTGATAATTGTTGTTGCATGTTTTGTGGGGGCGGTAACAAGAGAATAAATTTACAATTTGAGTATTTTATGTCAAAACACAAAATTTGATTTAGCTTAAAATTATATTGATAAGAGAAAATTGTTGAAAAAAAAAATATATATATATATGAAAAATACGAATACGAATTATAGATATAGAAATTGAATAATAGCTTGAACATAGTCTTAGAATATTAAATATAATAATAAACTTAATTACTAAACGCGTCAATTCAATTTTAATTGGCTAACAAAAATTTTGCCAGAAAATAATTCTTGAATATTTAAATATAATTTTAATAAAATATTGAATATTGATTAATGAATTTGTAAATAATTTTAATGAATAAAATTAATAAGAAACAGAGTAAAAACACACAAACATACACATATATATATATCAATAAATATAAATATAAATATATAATTATTATTAATAAAAGGAATAAATTGATTTTCTTCTTAAATTTATAATTGAAATATTTTTGTATAACGTGCAAATTATTATTATTATTATTATGGAATAAATATTAAACTATAATATAATCTTTATTTCTGCAAGATGGTTGAGGAATTCAATGAAAGCGGAACGCACAATAAACCTAAGCTATATGTGTAGGGAATATACATTTATATGTAGCATAAAAAACAGACAAATATCAGACACTTGCAACAAATGTTTCATTTTATATACAGCAGACGAACCAAATATTTAAAGTATACTAAATATTATTTTAGAAATTGCAATAAGTTGCAAAACAATCAATCAGACAATGAGGATTGGCATTAAACTTAAAGCTAAACACTTTGCAGATTGATTATATTAAAAAAAAAATAATTTGTAATTTTTAAATATTTTGCTAACTACTTGAAAGTTAATGGAATAAAAGCAAGAATAATGGAATAAAATGCCACTCAGCCATTCAATTATTTTTTAGCTTTGCTTCTTTTTTTTTTTATAACAATTTTGTTTTTTTTTTGTCTTTTTTTGTTTTGCATTTTTTTTTTTTTTTTGTAATTTTTATGTGTCGGATTCAGTGGAATCATCACTACCGGGCGGTATGGTCGGTGTCTCATAATCGTAATAGACCGGATAACGCGGTTTAAAGGGCTCACGCTCACTTGTTACATCGCCCTGAGCGGACATAATGCTGCTCATGCTAACATTTGTTAAAAATTCAATATCATCGCTAAATTTCTCGCTCAATGCCATTGCATCTTCATACGAGGGAGGCACTGTACAAAAAAAATAAAATAAATAATATTAATAATAATTATTAATATTTATAAATTTAAGAAAAATTAAAAATCAATTGAAATTTGTATAAGTTTTAATAACTTACTCATTGGTATATAATCTGGGGGATTATCGCTATCGCTGGTCACTAATATCGCTGGCATGGCCAAAGGCCTCAGGGCGGCAGTCGTTTGTGTCCTTGATGAGGGATTTGTTACATTTGTTGTTGTTGTTGATGTTGATGCTGATGTACTTGTCGGCAGTGTTGCACTTTCAATTAAAGTGCGTTGCATTGACTGTGCTGCATGTATAATAATATTATTGCTGCAACTGTTATTACTGTTATTATTACTGTTATTATTATTATTATTGGTATTATTATTTATATTATTATTGGTACTCAAGCGTTGCTGGTCTGGTACGGAATTACGATTACGCTGCCTATGCGTTTCATGTGTTAACATTTGAAAATTTTGACTAACTACTTGATGCTGCTGCTGTTGACGATTAAATCGTAACAGTGCATCGGGTCCATCCATGATGGGTATGCTGCCAATGGTCAGCGGTATTTTTAATTTCAGTTTCCAATGAAATTCCGTTGGATTTACAATTATCTTAATCGAATAGTTAACACTAATGGGACATGTTGGCTTTACCGATGTTGGCGGTATCGATGGTAGATCTAAATAACCTCGATATACTTTACGTGACCATCGTAATACATTGCCAAATTGTTTTAAAGCTATTAGATGTTTATCATAACGATATTCATGTTGTGGATCATGCGATTCATAGCTAACTTCCTGTTTCAGTTTTACTTCACACTCGGTTATATCTATCGATGATTCATTATTGATATAAAGCACAAAGTGTATTTTTTGACCAGGTGCATAGCCGCAATATGGTGTTGAGAATTTTACTGTTAATGGTCCCGTTGGACAACAAAAACTCCAAAAACGTTTACGATCAAGTATTTCCAATGGCACCTATAATATAAAAATATATATAGATATATGTAGATATAGCTAAGATTTTAAGATGTTATTCTTTTTACTCTATAGATAGCATCGGCATTTAAATCCAACGGTTGTATTACAGTAAATGGCAGCTTAAACACTTTCGGATAACGTCCCGAACGCTCAATAGTCGTTATAATCTCATAATGGATTTGACCATATTTACCATCAAATGATGTTGGCAAATTATCTGGTAATATGACATGAAACGTATATGAATATTCGCCAGCCAACCAATCGATGCAGGAATTGCCGGTGCATGAGCCAAGTACATATGATCTTGATGACAAATACGATCGATATGCACGACACATGGCGCGTTCGCTGTCCCGAGGATATCCCTTTTTTATCCAGCGTATCTTGGCATAACCGCTGACGGTGACATGTATGCCTGTAAAAAAAAAACAAAGAAATGCAAAAATATTAAAAAAAAATATTTATAAATTTAATTTAATTTTCATGCAGTTTTTTTTTATATTTTATTTTATTTTTATATATATTTTATATTTCATAAAAAATTTATCATATTTTATATTATATATTTTATTTCATTTAAATTTATATTTATTTATTTATTTTTTATTATTTTTAATCATTTATTTTTTATTTATTTTATATTTATTTTATATTTATTTTTTATTTATTTTATATTTATTTTATATTTATTTTATATTTATTTTATATATATTGTATATTTATTTTATATTTATTTTATATTTATTTTATATTTATTTTATATTTATTTTATATTTATTTTATATTTATTGTATAAATAATTATATTTAATTTTTTTTTCTATTTATATTTTATGTATAAAAATTCATTTTTTTATTCCTTGCCCCTGCCACACAAAAAAAATCAAGTGAAAGGCAACAAAAATTATGACTACAAAAATGAAAATGCATTGCACACATGAAGAACATTGTCAACGTCATCAGCAGCGACAGCAACAACATCAACAACAACAACAACAACAACAACAACAACAACAACAACAATAAAAAGAAATGAATTGCACTTACCACGCCTTTAACGAGTTCATGGATAAATAAAAATGGCGGCATGCCAAAACAGACGCCACACGACAAAAAAAATAAAAAAAAACACAACTAAGACAAGCAAAGAGTGAGCGTGAGGGAGTGAAAGAGACAGAGAGAGAGAGAGAGGAACAGACAGCGCGGCAAAAAAGAGCTTCAGTTGTGCAGTTAGTAAACAACTATAACGAGCTGGTCAATTCCGCAGGGACATGCGACAAAAACAATTAATTGCCAAAGCACATTTAAAATGGCCAACAATATTTTGTAGGTTAGGTTAAGTTTTGCTATTGCTGGCAATGTGCATTATTGCTGCTGCCACTTGCATATATATATATATATATGTACATATGTATATGTATGTATGTGTATGTGTATGTGTGTATAAACTGTAGTATATATATTTTAATAATATGAACGCGTGTCCTTCGAGTATTCAAATGTACTTAGTGCAAATGTAAAGTGAATAAAGTTCACAATCGCAACATTACTCATACGCCGCGTGAGTCATGACAGTTAAAGCAATGGAAGCGGAATGAAACAGAAGTAAGAGGTGTACAGAGAAATAGAGAGAGAGAATGAGTGAGGGAGTGCGGAAGTGTAGTTTAAGCTTAGAGCTAGACAGGATGTAGTCGCTTAATGTACTTACCTTTAATGCGCTTCGTGGCATCGACTGTAAGATCAACGACGCCAGATAGTTCCTGTCCGGCATAGTAAACACCTTGTGGATTATTATCAAATGATATAAGGCACTCAATGGGCATATATTGCTATATATATATTTAATATTCGTGTTGCTTTGTCTCTCTATATATATATGCGAGTGTATGTGTGTATGATGTGTCTGTGTGTGTCTGTGTGTCTGTGTGCCTGTCTCTTTTTGTGCGTGTGTTTGTGTGTGAAAGTTTTGTATGTCTGCTTGTGTTTTTTTTTTTTTTTTATTATTATTTTTGTTGTTCTACTGTGCTAAAAACAGGCCACAGTTGTAAAATATCACGTTTAATTTTATATATTTTTTTTTGTTTTTTATTTTTTATTTGTTTTTTTTCCAATTAAATCGAATTATTAAATATTTGAATGTCTATCAAGCCATTTGCAATTTGTTTTTATTTTTTCTGCTGCTATTGCTGCACTGCATTTTTTCACAGTCTTTCCCCTGCCGCATGCAACACACATGCAGCCAATGTCTGCAACGCTTTTTTCACTACTAAGCGAGCGAGAAATTTGCCCAAAAGAACAACAACAAAAAAAAAACCGTTGTACGAAGCGACCTCCAAAATGTATAATCCTAAAGCTTCCTTCGTCTGCGTTCTTCGCTATGTTCTCGTTCTTGTTTCTCTTTTCTTCTTGCTCTTGCTCTTCTTTAACCTACTTTATACAAATCGCAAAAATATTTTACGCACGCACTGACAAGAATATTGTAATAAAAATAACAACAATAACAGCAGCAACAACAACTATAACAACAGTTACTATAAATAACTGTTGTAATGCGTTGAGTTTTTGTAGGAAAACAAAATTATTTTCGTATTTTGATTATTAATTTTTCTTTAGCATTTATTTTTATGTATGCCCCGCTATAGCCTTTCTCTATATTTTCTCGCTTGCGCTCCACACTCGATTCGCTTTGCTTTGCTTTGCGTTCGTTCACACGTCCAGCAGCCACTCGTGTTGAAATTGTTCTGTTCTGTTCTGTTCTCAAAAGTTCGCATTGTGCAAATAGAGCAAACGACTGTGGCAAAAGCCGACAGCGGCAAAAACAATAATGCAATCCTCTCGCATATTCCTCTTAGTATGTATGTATGTGTGTGCGTGTGTGTACGTTGTATTTGTTTTTGGTCGCATTTTGCGGTTTCGTTTACAAAAACAGTATTTAAAAATTTTTAAGGTCCCTCTGTACCATACTTCCCCTCCAAATGTTAAACGTCCGGTTATGTTCAGAAGGAACTGAACGATTCCGGCGAAAATAAATAAAAAAAAAAAAAAAAGTATTAAAAAAAAATGTATTGCATACTTTTAGTTATTTGCTTGAGAACTGTTGAGCAACAGTTTCCAGTAGAATTTAGTATTTTTTTTGCAGCCCAACTGTTTTCAACAAGGTGGCAACACTGACATACTACGAAAACAGCTGTTTTTCATTTTTGTTATCTTTATCTTTTCACAAGCAAAATTAAAGCCGAACACTTGAGTTTTTTCTTGCAACTTTATTTTAACCTTGAACAAGTACGTTGCACTTTTGTTTTTTGCTATTTTAATTATATCTAACTTTAAAACTAATTATTGCACAATATAAAAACTAGTGAAACTGCTGCAATTTGTGCGTAAAATGAGTGAAGCGGCGGCATCAATTGAGCAACTTTCGGGTTTGTTTTCCATTTGTGTTTCTTTTTTTTTTCTATTGTTAATAAATTGAAAATAATAAAAAAAATAATATGTTTTATTTTTTTACAGCACTGCGCATGAAATATCGAGAACGTAAAGATGCCTTTCTCGAACAAAATATTAAAGTTAAAGATCCATTTTGTGTATTCCGCGATTGGCTTAGCGATGCATTGAATACACCCGAAATACTTGAACCAAATGCTGCTGCTCTGGCCACAGTTGATGCGGCGGGTAAACCTTCGAATCGTTTTGTCTTAGTTAAAGAGGCAACCGATGATGGCTTTACATTCTTTACCAATTATGGCAGCCGTAAAGCCGATGATATTTCCTGCAATTCAAATGTTGCAATTGCCATTTATTGGATGCCTTTGCGTCGCAGCGTACGCATTGAAGGTGTCGCTGAGAAAATATCAAAGGAAGCATCACTTAAATATTTCCATGAACGTCCACGTGCTAGTCAAATTGGTGCTGCTGCCAGTCCACAAAGTAAACGCATTCCATCACGCAATTATCTTGATGAAGTTGAAGCTGAAATTAAACAAAAACTAGGAGCTGATGGGGAGGTACCATTACCCAACTGGGGCGGCTATTTAGTGCGTCCGAATGTCATTGAATTTTGGCAGGGACAAACGGATCGTTTGCATGATCGCATACGTTTTCGACGTGGCAGCAATGTCGAAGCTGAAGCTGATGGAAAATTAATACATGTCGGTGAAAATGGTTGGGTCTATGAGCGTTTGGCGCCTTAGATATTTAAATTTTCCCTTGGAGCATTTATCGCGTCTTCCAAAAAAAACTTAAGTAAAATAATCAAGATTATTATTATTATATATATATTAAAGTTTATGCAGTTATAATAAAAATTCTATAAAATAAAAAAAAAAAAAATATGTTTCAACAAATTTTCAAATTGACATTTAAAAACGTTTTATAGAAATTTTATTGACATTCAACATCATCAAAATTATTTTTCGGCATGTAAATCAACATCAATTTGAATGAAGAAGATTTCAGCTTTGAAGCTAAGGACATTCATCGATCCCATCGAAATCTGCAGATATCTTCTGCAAACAGCACGTCGTAAACCACAATTGGATGAATTATTCGTGGAGAATGTTGCCATCCGAGAACCATATACGATATTACAGCATTGGCTGGCGATTGCGCAAAAGTATGCGCCGGAATCCAAGCCACGTATGGCATGTTTAGCCACTGTTGATATGGCCGGACAACCAGTAACACGTTTAACTACCGTGGAGCAAATAAATCCATCTGGCATAACATTCTATACAGTGCTGGGTAGTCGACAGTCATGCGATATTAGAACTAATCCCCATATATCATTGCAATTTCATTGGCCACATATTGGACGTAGTGTACATGTAGCGGGTATTGCGAATCCTGTCTGCGCTCTGCAGGCACAGCGACAATTTAAGAAATATCCACGACATGTACAGCTTGGTCTGCATGGCGTTCAATTTCCACAACGGAAATGGCCACGTATTGCATTAGTCTGTGATAAAATGAGTGAAATGTTGAGCAAGTTGCGTGGTGATATAATAGAACCAGTGCCACTGCCACGTAATTGGGGCGGTTGCATTCTCAGTCCGAATTTATATGAATTCTATGATTCAGCTAATAGTGCACCGAATGGAAGATGTATGCGATTTCGACGTTGTGTTACCTTGCCACGTGTAAGTAATGCTAATTATATAAATAAAATAAAATAATTTTATTTTTATTTTTTATTTTTTTGTTTTTAGGGAAAGCGAAATGAAACAGTGCAAGGGGATTGCTATGATTGGGTATTTGATCAATGCAGTATACAACAAAGTTAAATTGTTCGAACGATTATATTTATACGTAAATGTGTACATATGCATATATTTATTATATATATATATATATATATATACATATATATAACTCTATATACTTATGTACTTATTTACATTATTTATATATATCAATACATGTAAATGCCACAGAATAAATCATAAAACATTTATGCAATTTATTTCTTATTTAACTTTAAGATCAAATTATTATTTCGCGTTAATAAATCACGTCTAACTCAAGCATAGCATGTGGACTGCTGACTGCAGTTCAAATTCTTTGTCAATTTGAAAGACTGTTACAAATGTCAACAAGGTGGCAACGCTTGATCACTGCTTGCACTGCTTGCTTAGCACAAGTCAAATGTGAAAACCGCAGATGAAATGTTTAAGAAAAATTAAATTTAAAAAACTTTTTCAATCTAAGCAAATATAGAAAAAGAAAGAGGAAGAGAGAAGAAGAAAGAGAAGAGAGACTTGTAAAAAAAAATATATGTATTTAATACTCATATGTAAAGCTATGGGGACCTTCTCTGAGAACTGCAGCCAAGCGTAAGGAGTAATGCCCTGCGGGCAAGCAACAAAAAGAAATACATACAGCAATAATAATAGCAACAACAAAGAATATATGCCAACAATACATATATGTTTGCATGTGTGTGTGTGTGTGTGTGTGTGTAGGCAAGTCGACAGCAAAGTAAATAGCGAAAGTCAAAGCAAAACGCAACACCGGAAAAGTGAACAACCAAAAAAAAATATAAAAAAAAAAATGAGAGAGAAAAAAAAAAGAAAAACAAAATAAAAGCTCGCCACGAATAAAATTGTTCAACCTAGCGGCGAACTTGTTGGGCCGCCATACCGCCATTCGCCATCCATACCATCATCATTTTCTTTACAATACTTATTAGGCCTGCGTTTCCTTTCCACTCTGTTGTCTCTGTTTCAGCAGCCTATGTCTCACGCTTACTTCTCTCACTCACTGTGCTCTTTTGTTTCGCTCTTGCATATTAGCTTTTTTTGTTTACTTTGTTATCATCTTCGCTTTTGCATGCCATCCCGTTTTGTGTATTTTTGTTTTGCTCGCTTCATTTGCATCGCATGTTAACATTCGCTTTGGCGGCCGCTTTTTAGTTTTTCTCTGCTTCTGTCGCTTTTCTATATGAAATGCCGACTGAGAGAGCAAGCGAGAGAGAGAGAGTGAGAAAGCAAAAAAAAAATATATATAAAAAATTGAGCGACAGTAAGAGAGAAAAAACCATGGCTGGGGCTTGGTTTTTATGCGTGAAAGCTACAACAAAGCAGAGAGCACAAAAACTTGTTGGTTGAAGGCTAAACATTTTCTGCTCTGCTCTCAATGCGTAGAGTTGCCAATCTGTTTAACTCAAATACTAGGTCAGACATGCAATTGATGCATTTTTTATGAAATAAAAATATTAATTAAATGAAATTTATTTCTTTCATATTTAATTATAAAAATATATTTCAAATATATTTTATTTTATAATTTTTGCTATTTTAATAATATTTTTTCAATTAAATTGGAATTTTAGTTAAAAGTATATAGACTTTAGTTAGTTACCTGACAACTCTAAAAGGACATCGAAAGCCGCTGCCCGTTTGCTAGCAGACCAAAGTCTATGCCGCATTCGCAGCTAGCTAGCAGTGAGGGTTGCGGTCTCGTTCAGTCAACGCTGTGTGACTCAAGCTTAAGGCTCAGTTCTCAGTAAATGAAGTCGGGCCCCCCAGCGGAATAAACATAAATCTGCTCAAAACAAAAAATTCAAGTTAAATATAAATCAAAAACTTAATTTCTAATGCATTTCTCTTCTAACTTCCAATATTTAATTATACAAAAAAAAAAAAATAAATAAAAAAATAAAATAAAAGTGAAACGGCAGCTTAAATAAATAGAAAATAATTAAACAATCTTTAATCAATTATAAACACGCAACTGTGAATTACTAATAAACTATTTTGCTAGAGTTTTTTCAAAAGTTTTGAACTCATAAGTGTCAGTATTTGATTAATGTATTTTATCAATTAAAAAAAAAAAACAATTAGTTAGCATTTGCTTAATTAAAAAATATACATAAATGTAAATAAATAAATAAATAAATAAAACTAAATATTTCTGAATGTTGCATGTATTTTTGCTATATTTATTGCAATTAATTAATTAAGAATAATTAATAAACTGAAAAAAAATATATATAAAAATAAATAATTGAAATTAAGTGTAACAATAATTAAAAAATCGCCATAAAATTAAAGTGAATGAGTAAAAAGAAGTTAACAAACAGTAAAAAGAAAAAAAAAAAAAGCATAAAATAATAATAAAAATAATAATAACTGTCAGTTAATCAACGTTAAACGGTTAAACGGGTAACGGTGTCTGTTGCTATGCGAAAGACTCTCTTGCTGTGCGGCTCAGTTTCTGTCTGTGTGTGTGCGTGAATAGCACAATCGTTTGTTTGTATATTTGTATGTTTATGCCTGCATTTTATTTTTTTTTTTTTACATAAGTAAGAACATGGAAAGCAGCGACTAAAATATCCGCATCAGCATTGAACGGCCACCTGCGGCTACTTGGCGGCAATCCAACAAAAAGGGTTTCTTTATATAACTTCGAAAACAGTGAACTGTGAAACTGAACCTGATAATGTGAATGTGAATGTGAATCTGAATGTGAATGTGAATGCGAATACGAATGTAAATTGTGAATGTGAACGTTTGTATACGCCACGTGACAGTTGAAACGATATGTGAAGCCTCGAAAGTATGCTAAAGTATTTTCGCACAAAAGCAAAATAACTCTTGTCAGGCAGTGTATCACCGGTGCCCATCATACCGATCATTTCGATTAGCCGTGATACTGCCGATGAGTCGGAGTCTGAGTCGGAAATTGAAACGGAACCGGGCACGCATCTTTCATCGACCATGTCCACAAAACGTAACAACAATTTGGTGAGTATATGCTTTGGACATCACTTTCTCTACTCTTTCTCTCTCTCTCTCTCTCTCTCTCTCTCCCTGTCTCTCTTTCTCTCTTACTCACTTTATTTTTTTATTTGCCTGCCTGCTTGCTGGCCTTGGTGTTATCTACCTCCATTGACTATGACGATGCAGTCGAGCACGTCAACAGCAAAAAGTTTCTGGAGCGGAAGTTATATGCCTGCCATGCAAACGCATTCTCCCGTACACATACACATACATATATATGCGGGTGTATGTCAGAGTAGCATAGACTTTACTGTTTGCTTGTTTGTGCGTGTCTATGTGTATGGTGTGGGGGGGGAGGGGGAGTGGCAAACGTTGTATTTTGTAAATTGAAGTGTTTTGCGCTTTGCAAAAGGTCAACTCGCTGTTTTGCTAGGTTCAAGTGGTAAATATTTTAATGGCCACAGTAATCAAAACGTGGCTCAACTGTAACTGCATCAAGTTGTAACATACATTGCAATTGCATTGCATTGCATTGAGAATTATGAAAGCTTAGGTCATGGGTCATGGGTCAAAGTATCTATAAAGAGCAGCGTACAATCTTCAAAAAAAAGCAAATAAAACATAATTTATAAATTATTTGTTTTTTATATTACAATATTTTATCAGCAATATCAAATAATTAATATAAATATAAAAAAAAAAATTTGGAATATATTTTAAGCAAAATCATTTTATTTTCTAAGCTATGCAAATTCGTATTTTGCATATTAATATCGTATAATGTAAAACAATCTTTTTATTCTCATTATCCCTTGCTTTATCTTCTTTTCCTTCTTCTTCTTGTAATTATATGTATTGCGCCTTCTTTTATATTTCTTATATATATTTTTATTTTTTTTTATTTTTATTCTAACCTAACGTAACGAATGTAAGCAGAAAAATAAAGATGAAATTAATTTACGACTGTAAAAAAAATAAAATCCAGCCAAGTGTATTAAAATCAAGCAAAGCTTTGCTCTAAAAAAAAAAAAAAAACGAAAAAAAGAGGGAAAAAAAATATATTTTAATTAAAAGTTGCCATAGTTGCAAAGCGAAAACCGTAATATAAAAGAACGAAAAGCCGCAGAAAATGTAAAACTGTGAAAACCACAAAATGCCCGCCAAGAATGCAACATAGCAGCATTGACGGTGCGCAATGTGCGCTCACACACATAGTACAAACGGTGCCAGCAAAATGCCAACAGTAGCAGCAGCAGTAGCAGCAACAGTAGCAGCAACAGTAGCAGCAGCATCTGAAAATCAAGTCTAACGCCTTAATTAAGTCATTTCTGCTACGGTTTCTGCTTTTCTTTTCTTTTCTTTTGTTTTACGTTTTTTTTTTCCTTATCTTTTCTTTTCTTTTCTTGATTTTATTTTATATTTTTTTTTTAGATGCTTTGTGCCCTTTTTTTTGGTGTCTTGTCATTAATTTCATTATTTTTAGGCGTTACTTTACTTGAACAACATGTCGTATGAATAATGTAAGCATTTGATGTTAATCATACGCATCGTTGAACACATGAATGAGACACTAGACATACATAATCCCATAGACTTTGTTAACTTTGCCATCAGTGCTTTTAATCCCACAATCGTCAAGTTGGATTTGAATACAATTTAAATCTATTTCGCATACATAAAACTAACTATGAAATATATATAAATATATATATATATATATATATATATATATATATATATTATATATATATTATATATATATATTATATAACTGTTGTATAAATACAGTTACTACATTTGAGTATTCCCCAATTGCAACCCTTTTCAATTACTTGTCCATTTTCTTGTCTTCCAACTGCAATTTGTGTTGAAATTGAACACATTTATCACACGACTCGTCACTTTGACTCACTTGCCATGTAACATTCGTAATCTATTTGCTTTCACTGCCATTTTTATTTCTATTCATTTTTTTTTTTGCTGCTGATTCTTGCTGCTGATGTTGTTGTTGTTGTTTTTTTTTTTATTTAAACCACAAAACACATTAGCCTGATTGTGACATTGCTGCATGTGAAGTGCTCTATTAGCGTGAGGGACTAAACGAGTTTTGCTGAGCATGTTTTTGTAGTGTGTCATGTTAGTCAGCTACTGGGAGTTGACTGCTGGGGGTCAAATGTGTAAAAAGGCTTTACTTATGTATAACGGTACATGCATGCATATGTCAAATGATGAAAAACAATAAGCGAAAGGAAAACAAAAGCTTCTTAATGTCGATGATGGTCGCGTTTTTTTTTTTTTTTTTTTTTTTTACACTGTGCCACACGCCACAAAGATTTACAGCCAGACAACAAGAGCATAAAAAAGCACTCTCAGACACAGACACATACACACAAAGACATATACACATACACAGAGATGCCTTTATATGCATATACAGTGCTGCATAGAAATGTAGAAACATACAAAAAAAAGAATTATAAAAATTTCATAATAAAATAAATAAATAGAATTAATATAAAATAAATATAAAATAAATATAAAATATATAAAAAATAAATATAAAATAAATATAAAATAAATATAAAATAAATATAAAATAAATATAAAATAAATATAAAATAAATATAAAATAAATATAAAATAAATATAAAATAAATATAAAATAAATATAAAATAAATATAAAATAAATATGAAATAAATATAAAATAAATATGAAATAAATATAAAATAAAAATATAAAGTAAAAAATAAAATAAATAATTATAATTATAAAATATAAATTATAAAATATTAAATTCATTATAAAATAATTTTTTTAATATTTTAGTTATATAAATATGCATTAAATATTTCAATTAAAATAAAAAAGAAATATTAAAAATAAAAATTAAATTATTTACGCCATAATTTCAAGCTTTAGTTCTAGTTAACAAAGTCTATGGCTTTATGTATGTCTAGTGTTTCATTCATGTGTGCAACGATGCGTATGATTAACATCAAATGCTTACATTATTCATGCGACATGTTGTCCAAGCAAAATAACGCCTAAAAATAATGAAATTAATGACAAGACACCAAAAAAAAGGGCACAAAGCATCTAAAAAAAAAATATAAAATAAAATCAAGAAAGAAAAGAAAAGATAAGGAAAAAAAAAACGTAAAACAAAAGAAAAGAAAAGAAAAGCAGAAACCGTAGCAGAAATGACTTAATTAAGGCGTTAGACTTAGTTTTCAGATGCTGCTGCTACTGTTGCTGCTGCTGTTGCTGCTACTGCTGCTGCTACTGTTGGCATTTTGCTGGTACCGTGTGTACTGTGTGTGTGAGCGCACATTGCGCACCGTCAATGCTGCTATGTTGCATTCTTGGCGGGCATTTTGTGGTTTTCACAGTTTTACATTTTCTGCGGCTTTTCGTTCTTTTATATTACGGTTTTCGCTTTGCAACTATGGCAACTTTTAATTAAAATATATTTTTTTTTTTTCCTCTTTTTTTCGTTTCTTTTTTTTTTTTTATTTTAGAGCAAAGCTTTGCTTGATTTTAATACACTTCGCTGGGCTTTATTTTATTTTTTTTACAGTCGTAAATTAATTTCATCTTTATTTTTCTGCTTACATTCGTTACGTTAGGTTAGAATAAAAATAAGAAAAAAATAAAAATATATATAAGAAATGTAAAAGAAGGCGCAATACATATAATTACAAGAAGAAGAAGGAAAAGAAGATGAAGTAAAAAAAGGGATAATGAGAATAAAAAGATTGTTTTACATTATACGATATTAATATGCAAAATACGAATTTGCATAGCTTAGAAAATAAAATGATTTTGTTTAAAATATATTCAAATTTTTTTGTTTTTTTTATTATTATTTATATAAATTATTTGATAATGCTGATAAAATATTGTAATATAAAAAAAAATATAATAATTTATTATTTTTTTTTTTTTGCTTTTTTTTATTATTTTGTAGATTTTACGCTGCTCTTTATAGATACTTTGACCCATGACCCATGACCTAAGCTTTCATAATCCTCAATGCAATGCAATGCATTGCAATGTATGTTACAACTTGATGCAGTTACAGTTGAGCCACGTTTTGATTACTGTGGCCATTAAAATATTTACCACTTGAACCTAGCAAAACAGCGAGTTGACCTTTTGCAAAGCGCAAAACACTTCAATTTACAAAATACAACGTTTGCCACTCCCCCTCCCCCCCCACACCATACACATAGACACGCACAAACAAGCAAACAGTAAAGTCTATGCTACTCTGACATACACCCGCATATATATGCGGGTGTATGTACGGGAGAATGCGTTTGCATGGCAGGCATATAACTTCCGCTCCAGAAACTTTTTGCTGTTGACGT
>JBAMBR010000599.1:0-18153 GCA_037044475.1 Zaprionus obscuricornis
AGCAGTCCAAGCAGTTCAAGATGTACCTATATATGTATATAACCTCTCATATTTCTACTTCCAAACAAAATGTTTAGACTCCTGCAAGTGTCTAGAAATATCTGCAAGCAAAACGGGGAAAAAAAAATATAAATTGCTGCATGTTAATAGTCTAAAAAAAAATGCTTCAACTTCAATCACAAAGCGCAATACAATTTCTTGGCTCTTTTAACACAATTCATATTACATATTTTCACCTATGAAATTTCTTCTTTTTTTTTTCTCGCCACATATCAAAAATGATGAAAAAAAAGAGAAAGAAAGAAAGGAGAAAAAGGAAGCAGAAAAAAGCGAATATTTCACACAATGCAAAAAGAAGAAGAAGAAGAAGAAGCTGCTGAAGACTGAGACTGAGACTCAGACTGAGGCTGACAAAACGAAATTTGCTGGCTGTCAACTTCAGGCGTTCTACCAAAAAAAAAAAAAAAAACAGAATAAGAAAAATATATATATGCACAGATATATAAATGGATATATATAGTATATATATATATGTTGAATATGCATTACGCAAGGCAGCGAAAAATGAGGGCTGACAGCAGTTCAATATGCGTGTTTATCGATTTTCGCCGTTTGCTATACGCACGGAGGGGGAGGAGGGAAGTGCCGCACCCTTTTTTTTGCATGAAGTTACCCGCAGCACCGCAGGGTATGGCAGCAGCTGAAGCATCTTTTTGGAAGACGCTTTTAGGGTTCGTTTCGTTCTTTTGCGGTGAGCAAAATGAAAATGAAAATGAAAATGAAAGAAAAAATATATATATAAAATAAAATAAAAACTGTGTGACTTGTGATGTGATTAACTTTAAGAGTGCTACACACACACACACACACATACACAGAGAGTAAATTGTATGCCCGGAACGTAAAAAATTAAAAAGCCCAACGCTATAAATAAGCTTCATTTTGGCCAGTTCTGCGCTGAAGACTTTCCACTGCTCGATTACTGCTGCTGCTTTTGCTGCTGCTGCTCTTGCTGCTGCTGCTGCTCATACTGCTCGCTGGTCAATGGACCGTTCAGACCGTGCTGACTTATCCCACTGTCGCTTGTCGAATGCTGAAAACGTGAAATGAAAGCACGTAGCATTTTCATTTCGGTCAGCGTGCGGAATGCCAATTACAAGTTGTGGCAACCGACCACGAGGTCAAAAGCACAGAGAGAAAAGTGAGTGAGAGAGAGAGAGAGAGTAGATGATAAGGTAGGTAAAGATTGAAAGCGAAGCAAGCAAACGAAAAAGCAGCATGAAAACTCATTGAAATGAGTCGCGCACTGTCGACTCAGGGTCTGGCCAGAATGCCAGGATGTCAGAGGTTGCTAGGGGCTGCTAGGGGCTGTCTCATAACTGATAGATGCCTTTTGGCGAAATTTTTAATAAACTTGTGTGGCTCCTTAAGATACACACACAGACAAAGCATACACAAAAGGTATACGAACACACACACACAGACACACGACCTAGAGTCAAAGTTAGCTACGATTGTATAGGTCTGGCAAGAAAAGTGGAAAAGCGTCTGACGCCTACGTAGCATCCTTAGCGACGTCCTTTTTTTTTTCTTTCTTATTTTTTTTTGTCCCGCTGTCTGTGACTGTGGCAGGCTGGCAGGCAGGCAGGCAGGCAGGCAACAACTGCGGCTATAGCTATGACTGTGGCTGCGGCTGTGGCGGCACTTAAAAGTGTTTTATTATTGAGGTTTGCAATTGGAATTTTAATTTTTATTTTATAAGTTATGCGTGCTGAATCTTAAACATGCCACATAGAGATCTCTCTCTCTCACTCACTCTCTCTCACTCTCACTCACTCTCACTGTCTCTGTCTGTCGTTTCTAGCTTTAGACTCCTACGCTGCGATTCGGCTCGGTTACCAGGTTCTTGATTTCAACAAAATTTACTATGCTTAGACATGAGCCTCTCTCTCTCTCTGTGTGTGTGGCTTACATTTCTTGCTTTTGCATCGTAGCTCGTATTTTTGGTTGCTGCTAATAGCATGCCCCAAAAGGCAGGCCATTCTCACAAACACACACACACAGAGAGAAAAACACACACAAACACATGTGTCCGCTACTTAATATGCGCACCTGAGCAAACACAACGGCCACGTCCAAACTTTAAGGCCCACCACGCACTTGAGCTACGCTAAGAAACCAAAAAACTAAAAAACCAAAAAAAAAATACAAACAAAAAAAATATAAAATAAAGAAGCAAATCCTTAAGAATGTTAATGAAACAAAACAATAATTTTTAAATACACTTTCTTATGCAATATTGCAAGCTGAGAGAAAGCTTAAAATCATATAGAATTTTCTGCAAAAATTTAAAAAAAATAATTTTTAAAAATATTTAAATTTAAAAATTTAACAAGCAAATAATTTTGCTTGGCTAAAAAATATTAACGAAAATATTTAATCTATATAGAAAAAAAATCGTAAAATTAAATTGAATTTTCTGCAAATATATAAAATAAATAAAATTATTTTTTTTTAATTATTTAAAAAAAAATTTTAATTAAAAAAATTTACTAAGCAAATTATTTTATTGTAAAAAGATCTTTGGCAATTATGCAGGCAGAAAAAAATCTTAAAATTAACTTAAATATGTATAAAATATATCACGTGATTAAAATAATTATTAAATATTTTTAATAATATTTAAAATTAAAAATTAACTAAGAAAAATATGTTGCTAGGCTATAATTATTATAGCCATAATTTTTATATATAATTATAATGAAAATTATTTTATTAATATTTTTAAAAATATTTAAAATTAAAAAAATATACTAAACAAATTATTTTGTTGTTAAAAAAATCTTTGGCAATTATGCAAGCAGACAAAACTCACAAAATTAACTTAAATTTTTCTTAAAATATTTATTAAATATATTACATGAATAAAATTAATTTTTAAATATTTTTAATAATATTTAAAATTAAAAATAATAATAAAATAAATAAAAATAAAATAATAATAGCTATAATTTTTATATATATTTTTTTATATATAATTATAATGAAAATTTCTTAACATAAATAAATTTATTTTTTTTATTATTTTTGAAAAATATTTAAAATTAAAAAAAATATACTAAACAAATTATTTTGTTGTGAAAAAAATGTTTGGCAATTATGCAAGCAGACAAAAATCACAAAATTAACTTAAATTTTTCTTCAAATATTTATTAAATATATCAAATGAATGAAATTAATTTTTAAATATTTTTTAAAATATATTGCTAGGCTATAATTTTTATAGCTATAATTTTTATATAAATTTTTTATATATAATTATAATGCAGATTTCTTAAAATGTTGCAAACTCTTTTAGTCAAGCAATGTAACTCTTTAATTTTTTAGTTAGTGTATAGAAAGTAGTATATTTCAGAATGTCATCGCACTTAACATAGTTTATATGTGCGTGTAGCAGTTTTAGAGCTCACAGCTCGCATCTCACAGCTCACAGCTCGTAATCTCTCACGCTACAGTTTTGCCATTATGCACACGTCGCGCATAACCATAACGATTATGCTAATGCTCTCGCTCTCAGCCTCATGCGCGCGCGCGCGCGCGCTGGCAGGGGTGATAGCGGCAAAAAGGAAGCTGTGGGGGCGGGGTAGGGGCTAGCCACAACTTGGCATCTGACGATTTGCCTTGGCTTATTTTGAGCGCCCGACGTGCCAGCGCGACGCGTTATTTACATACCTTAAGTAGTTGTAATGGGCTTCTCTCTCTCTCTTTCATTCTCTTGCGGTGTATGTTTGTATGCAACAAAGTGTTGGCAATGAAGCCTGACAGTGTCCTTGCTGCGTGAGAAGACAACACACAAAAAAAAAATGTATATATATATCTAAATATAAAAGTGTGCTAGTTGCTAGTTGTCTCTATTGCCCCAAGAGTGCCCATAGAAATTGTGAATGAGGTGAGCTAGTTTTCATTATATTCACATTTTCGTTGGTCTTGGCTTACTTTCGACTCTTTCTTTATTTTTATCTTATTCTCTCTCTCTCTCTCTCTCCACTTTTTCTTCTTTTACTACTCTTGGGTTTTGCATTTAATGGATCACATTTATTTGGATCAGTGTATGAAGAAGGCTTAACATTGCGTTCGTGTCTGTATTACAGAAAGTGCGTTTTCTGCGTTTTAAGTGGAATTAAAAAAATAATAAGAAAAAGCATAAAAAATGCATAAAGAGTATATTCCATTTTTTTTATAATTTATTTATTGATGGAGGCAAACAAATTTGTTGAATTTTAAATTATACAAATTGCTTATTTAAATAAAAATAAATAAATAATTTAAAAATTAATAAATTGTAAAAATTGTTTAGAAATTTTGAGAGTTTCTAAAAGTAAAATTATGAAAAATTCATCAATAATAATAAATAAATTATAATTACGAAAATTAATTTTCAAAATAGTTATGAAATTATAAAATAATTAAAATTATTACATTTTATAATATTTTAGAAATTAATAAAAAAAAAATATTATAAAAAAAATTATAACAAAAATTAAACAATGAAAAGACAAATATTAATAATTTACAATTTGTTTTTTTCATTTTTTTGACGTCTCAATATTTATATCAATTTATATTAAAAATATTGAAAAATAAATTAAATATAAAATTTGATAATTTATTTACTGACTTAACAATGAAAATCATATATTTATTTATAATATTTTATTTGTTTATTTATATTTATATATTTTTTAATATTTATTTCTTATAAATATTTAATTTTAAATGTATAAATAAATTTAAAAAAAATATATATGCACAACTATTATTATTTTTAAAAATTATTACGAATTTATAAAATTTATTTATTTATATATTTATATTAAAAATATTGAAAAATAAATAAAATATAAAATTTGATAATTTATTTACTGACTTAACAATGAAAATCATATATTTATTTATAATATTTTATTTGTTTATTTATATTTATATATTTTTTAATATTTATTTCTTATAAATATTTAATTTTAAATGTATAAATAAATTTAAAAAAAATTTTTTACACAAACACTACTATTTTTAAAAATTATTTCAAATTTATAAAAAACTCAATTTAAAATTGTTCAACTAAAAAACACAAAACAATTCATATACAAATAATATAAAAAAAAACTTATGTAGTATGCGCAGCAGCGCTGTACAAAGAAGACTGCTTTCTGTTCTCGTTGAAAATTCGTACGCGAAAAACTTTAATAAATTAGTTCAGAAAGTATTTGAAAGTCAATGGCCTCATCAAAATTTTAGTTGGTATAGTTTTTCATTTTTTTTTTCTTCTCTACCCACAAAATGTGACGTTGCCTTGTGTATGGCGAATGTTTTATGTGGCTTCTACAAGTCTCTGCTGCTGATGCTGCCACTGCTGATGTTGCTTCTGCTGTTGCTTGTTCTCATTTTTATTCAAAATATATGCCTTTAAAATTATTCAAGCTTTTGCAGCTGTTACCGTTTGCCGTTGCCGTTGCCTACAACTCGTGAAACTTTTTTTTTTTTTTTTTGCTAATATTAAATTGAAATTAATCTTCATTAAAAGTTGACCGGCGCATTAATTACACGCACAATCCACAGTTCACGGCAAGCCACAAAAAGTGCTTAATGGCGTAGGAGCAGAGAGTGCAGAGCGGCGAGAAAGAGAAGATATTTCGCTTGCAAAAACAAATATTTAATAATAATAAATAATGAATATAAAAAAAAAAATGTGAATAAGAAAAATTAATAATAAATATAAATAATAAATAAAAAGTAAATATTAATAATAATAATTCATATAAATATATAATAATAAATATTCAAAATAAATGACAGTAAAAAAAGATAATAAAAACGTCAAAAAAAAAATAATCATTAAGAAAAATAAATTTCAAATTTCTATGTAATCAAATAATATTTTATTATAATATAATTTTTTTCTCATATTTTATTTCATTTTCTGTAGACTTTTCAAATAAAATGAATATATGAAAATCAAAATTCAGTTTAAAAATTGCTGCTCTTTGAAGTGAGAAAAGCGTTTGAAAAGCAAAAAAAAAGAAAAACAATAACAAAATAAATCAAATCAAATGCAGACAAATGTTTGAAGAAGCACAAAACGAAACAGTTGAAGGTAGAGGGAAAATGTAATACAGCCAATGTGTGTCTGGCAGCAAGTGTGTGCGCTCGTGTGTGCAATTGTTTATGTGTTCGTGTGTGTGTATATTCTTTTCTCTCTCGCTGTGTGTGTATGTGTGTTTGTAATTTACACAGGCAAATGCAAGTTAAACACAAATCTTATTCAATGCGACCAAAACGCGTCGGCCTTGCTACAAAAGTATGCCACACACACACTTCGACACTCTGCCTCAAGGGAGTGTTTCTTTGCTTTGACAAGCATGCCGCATGGCTGCAAAACAACTTTATATAAATCTAATGTTGTTTCCGTTTTCTTATGCACTTGCTTTAGAAAAACAACAACAAATCGCTTAAGAAATCGTGTCCAAAAAAAAAAAATAAAAATAAAATAAAGAATATTAAGAAACAACAAACAAAAAAAAAGCGTTGAATGCCTTCAACTAACAAACAGCAACAAAAAAAAAAATGAAAAACTTTCTTCAGCTGTAACAACTCCGTATGAAGGTGTAAGCTTGAGATGCAGGCAGGGCCCTGCGTGGGCGGGGGTGGGGCGGGTTGTGGCAGTCAGTACATGTGGATGCGATACGTGCACTGCATGTCGAATGTTTGGTAAAAAGCAGCAGCAACAACAGCAATGGCAGCAGCAGTAGCAGTGGCAACTTTATCTAAAGTACAAGCAAACTTTTTGCCACTCTTCCGTTCATTCATTTCGTATACCTGAAATTTTACTCCTTCACATACCCCACCCCGCCTCGCTTCCGCATTGCCATGATTTTAACACCAAAACGGTTTCCTGTTTTTTGCCTGATTTGTTGGCACGCCCCACCACGCTCCCCCCATGGGGCGTGCATATAGCACAACAGTTTTGCTGCTGGCAGATTTTCTTGTTGTTGTTGTTTGTTTGTTGTTGTTTTGGTAAGTTTTTACTCGATTTAAGCTGAAAATGAAACTGTTGTTGTTTACGCTATGTTCTTTTGTAGTTACCTTGCCAATGCTGCTGCTGCTGCTGCTGCTCTGCACACATTTGCAACATGTGCCAATGATTTTTAATGCTATTTAAGAATATCACAGTCAACGGTCACTGCAAGCTTCTGTTATATTTTTTTTTTACTTTTACTTTTTCCTATTTTAATTTTACTTTATTTTATTTTTTTTTTATCCCTGTCGAGCGGCTTAATTCTGGCAACCTTTTTCCATCTCTCTCTCTCTCTCTCTCTCACTTTTGGTCTGTTATTTTTTAAGTGGCCAAGCCAATGAAAATGTTGAACAAAAGGTGAAACAAACTCTTACCATAATGTTTCAAAGGTCTACAGCTGCTCTATATGTATGCGTGTGTTTTTCTGTCTATATTTCTGTGTGTGTGTGTGTGCTGTGCGTGTGACTTTATTTAATGTCATTAACGCAAATTGAATGTTATACACATTTAAGCCCTTTGAGCCATTGCATGCGCAATTGAGTTTTCGGTCTATGTATCTCTCTCTCTCTCCCTCTCTCTTATTCTACTTCTCTTTCTGTGTGTGCCTCGTAATACCTTCCTTATAAGCACATTGCTGCTGACTTATTGCCCAGAACATTAGAGCATTAACATTATATAGCTTAAGCGTATCTAGCAAATAAATAGTTTTGGTCACTGCGCAAAAAGGTTTTTCTCTCAGTAAGGCTTTCAAGTGCTTTCTTTTTCTTTTTCTACTTCTACTTCTTCTTCTTATTTCATACTTTCTTTTAATGCTAGTGAAACTAATTAAAGTCAGCTAATAATTTGCAGTTTATAGTTATATTTATTACCATTTATATATCTAAGAATTTCTTTGATTTCTAAAAAAAACTATAATAAAAAATAAAAAAAATAATAATATAAATTTGAAATATAAAAAATAAATAAATAAAAATAAAAAAATAATAATATTATATGTATATAATAAAAAAAGAATAATAAAATTAAAATATAAAAAATAAATAAATAATAAAATTAAATTTTAAATAAAAAAAAAAAATATAAATAAATAAAAATATTAAATAAATTTTTTTTGCAATTTTTAACTGGACTAATAATATAATAAAATTGAAATATAAATAAATAAAAAAAATAATAATAATATTATGTATATATATAATAAAAAAAGAATAATAATTTAAAAAATAAATAAATAATAAAATTAAATATTAAATAAATAAAAAAAAAATATAAATAAATTAAAATATTAAAATTTAAATTTTTTTTTGCAATTTTTAACTGGAATTTTTATTCCTCATTTCTATAATATTCAAATTAATTATCTTTATTTTCTATGAATTAATTTTAATTTTAAAATTCAATTTATGCTAATAATTTAAATTATTTATATATTTTTTTCTATATATATTAGTCTTAAGATTTTTATATAATAATTAAATTTGATTTTCTATTTTTTTTTTTTTTGTACATTTTAAACTTCAAACTAGTATTTATATTTAATTTTAATATTTTAATTATATTCCAATTATAATCTCTAATATTTAAATTAAATTATTTAATTTTCTATCAATTTTAAATTTTAGTTTAGAAGACTTCTAAGCCAATTTCTATATTAGAAAAATTAAAAAATTGATATAAAAGTTTTTGATTATTTGAAAATTTATAGAAAATTAAATAATTTAATTTAAATATTAGAGAATTACAATTGGAATATAAATAATATAAATACTAGTTTGAAGTTTAAAATGTACAAAAAAAAAAAAAAAAAATAGAAAATCAATATTAAGATTTATATAGAAAAAAATATAACTATATAATTTAAATTGTTAGCATAACTTGAATTTTAAAATTATAATTAATTTATTGAAAATAAGGATAATTAATTTGAATATTATAGAAAAGAGGAATAAAAATTCCAGTTAAAAATTGCAAAAAAAAAATTTTTTTTTTTAATATTTTAATTTGTTTATATTTTTTTTTTATTTATTTAATATTTAATTTTATTATTTATTTATTTTTTATATTATTATTCTTTTTTTATTATATATATACATAATATTATTATTATTTTTTTTATTTATTTATATTTCAATTTTATTATATTATTAGTCCAGTTAAAAATTGCAAAAAAAATTTATTTAATATTTTTATTTATTTATATTTTTTTTTTTTATTTAAAATTTAATTTTATTACTTATTTATTTTTTATATTTCAATTTTATTATTTTTTTATTATATACATATAATATTATTATTTTTTTATTTTTATTTATTTATTTTTTATATTTCAAATTTATATTATTATTTTTTTTATTTTTTATTATAGTTTTTTTTTAGAAATCAAAGAAATTCTTAGATATATAAATGGTAATAAATATAACTATAAACTGCAAATTATTAGCTGACTTTAATTAGTTTCACTAGCATTAAAAGAAAGTATGAAATAAGAAGAAGAAGTAGAAGTAGAAAAAGAAAAAGAAAGCACTTGAAATCCTTGCTGAGAGAAAAACCTTTTTGCGCAGTGACCAAAACTATTTATTTGCTTGATACGCTTAAGCTATATAATGTTAATGCTCTAATGTTCTGGGCAATAAGTCAGCAGCAATGTGCTTATAAGGAAGGTATTACGAGGCATAGCACACACACAAACACATAGAAAGAGAAGTAGAATAAGAGAGAGAGAGAGAGATACATAGACCGAAAACTCAATTGCGCATGCAATGGCTCAAAGGGCTTAAATGTGTATAACATTCAATTTGCGTTAATGACATTAAATAAAGTCACACGCACAGCACACACACACACACAGAAATATAGACAGAAAAACACACGCATACATATAGAGCAGCTGTAGACCTTTGAAACATTATGGTAAGAGTTTGTTTCACCTTTTGTTCAACATTTTCATTGGCTTGGCCACTTAAAAAATAACAGACCAAAAGTGAGAGAGAGAGAGAGAGAGAGATGGAAAAAGGTTGCCAGAATTAAGCCGCTCGACAGGGATAAAAAAAAAATAAAATAAAGTAAAATTAAAATAGGAAAAAGTAAAAGTAAAAAAAAAATATAACAGAAGCTTGCAGTGACCGTTGACTGTGATATTCTTAAATAGCATTAAAAATCATTGGCACATGTTGCAAATGTGTGCAGAGCAGCAGCAGCAGCAGCAGCATTGGCAAGGTAACTACAAAAGAACATAGCGTAAACAACAACAGTTTCATTTTCAGCTTAAATCGAGTAAAAACTTACCAAAACAACAACAAACAAACAACAACAACAAGAAAATCTGCCAGCAGCAAAACTGTTGTGCTATATGCACGCCCCATGGGGGGAGCGTGGTGGGGCGTGCCAACAAATCAGGCAAAAAACAGGAAACCGTTTTGGTGTTAAAATCATGGCAATGCGGAAGCGAGGCGGGGTGGGGTATGTGAAGGAGTAAAATTTCAGGTATACGAAATGAATGAACGGAAGAGTGGCAAAAAGTTTGCTTGTACTTTAGATAAAGTTGCCACTGCTACTGCTGCTGCCATTGCTGTTGTTGCTGCTGCTTTTTACCAAACATTCGACATGCAGTGCACGTATCGCATCCACATGTACTGACTGCCACAACCCGCCCCACCCCCGCCCACGCAGGGCCCTGCCTGCATCTCAAGCTTACACCTTCATACGGAGTTGTTACAGCTGAAGAAAGTTTTTCATTTTTTTTTTTGTTGCTGTTTGTTAGTTGAAGGCATTCAACGCTTTTTTTTTGTTTGTTGTTTCTTAATATTCTTTATTTTATTTTTATTTTTTTTTTTTGGACACGATTTCTTAAGCGATTTGTTGTTGTTTTTCTAAAGCAAGTGCATAAGAAAACGGAAACAACATTAGATTTATATAAAGTTGTTTTGCAGCCATGCGGCATGCTTGTCAAAGCAAAGAAACACTCCCTTGAGGCAGAGTGTCGAAGTGTGTGTGTGGCATACTTTTGTAGCAAGGCCGACGCGTTTTGGTCGCATTGAATAAGATTTGTGTTTAACTTGCATTTGCCTGTGTAAATTACAAACACACATACACACACAGCGAGAGAGAAAAGAATATACACACACACGAACACATAAACAATTGCACACACGAGCGCACACACTTGCTGCCAGACACACAGATATAGACAGAGACAAAGCAATGAGAGTGAGTAAGAAAGAGAATGAGAGTCAAATAAAATAAAATAAAATAAAATACAAAAACTTGAGCACTTGAAACTGTAAGCAGCATCTCGAGTCGAGTTCTCAATGCTCAGTGCTCAGTGCTCGTTGCTCAATGGCTCAGTTCTCGTTTCTTGTCTCTTGTTTCTCTGTTTTGTCTGTTTGTTTGTCTGTTTTCCCCCAGTCTCACTGCAGTAATAATAATAAAGGGAATTGTTATTGTTTTCTATTAATTTGCTTGTGTTATTTGGTTTTTGTTGTTGTTATTACTGCTGTTGCTGTTCTTGTAGTTGGCTGTATTACATTTTCCCTCTACCTTCAACTGTTTCGTTTTGTGCTTCTTCAAACATTTGTCTGCATTTGATTTGATTTATTTTGTTATTGTTTTTCTTTTTTTTTTGCTTTTCAAACGCTTTTCTCACTTCAAAGAGCAGCAATTTTTAAACTGAATTTTGATTTTCATATATTCATATAAAATATGAAAAAATTATATTATAATAAAATATTATTTGATTACATAGAAATTTGAAATTTATTTTTCTTAATCATTATTATTTTTTTGACGTTTTTATTATCTTTTTTTTACTGTCATTTATTTTGAATATTTATTATTATTTATTTATATGAATTATTATTATTAATATTTACTTTTTATTTATTATTTATATTTATTATTAATTTTTTTTATTCACAATTTTTTTTTTATATTCATTATTTATTATTATTAAATATTTGTTTTTGCAAGCGAAATATCTTCTCTTTCTCGCCGCTCTGCACTCTCTGCTCCTACGCCATTAAGCACTTTTTGTGGCTTGCCGTGAACTGTGGATTGTGCGTGTAATTAATGCGCCGGTCAACTTTTAATGAAGATTAATTTCAATTTAATATTAGCAAAAAAAAAAAAAAAAAGTTTCACGAGTTGTAGGCAACGGCAAACGGTAACAGCTGCAAAAAGCTTGAATAATTTTAAAGGCATATATTTTGAATAAAAATGAGAACAAGCAACAGCAGAAGCAACAGCAGCAGTGGCAGCATCAGCAGCAGAGACTTGTAGAAGCCACATAAAACATTCGCCATACACAAGGCAACGTCACATTTTGTGGGTAGAGAAGAAAAAAAAAATGAAAAACTATACCAACTAAAATTTTGATGAGGCCATTGACTTTCAAATACTTTCTGAACTAATTTATTAAAGTTTTTCGCTTACGAATTTTCAACGAGAACTGAAAGCAGTCTTCTTTGTACAGCGCTGCTGCGCATACTACATAAGTTTTTTTTTTTATATTATTTGTATATGAATTGTTTTGTGTTTTTTAGTTGAACAATTTTAAATTGAGTTTTTTATAAATTTGAAATAATTTTTAAAAATAGTAGTGTTTGTGTAAAAAATTTTTTTTAAATTTATTTATACATTTAAAATTAAATATTTATAAGAAATAAATATTAAGAAATATATAAATATAAATAAACAAATAAAATATCAAATTAAATATTATCAAATTTTATATTTAATTTATTTTTCAATATTTTTAATATAAATATATAAATAAATAAATTTTATAAATTCGTAATAATTTTTAAAAATAATAGTAGTTGTGCATATATATATTTTTTAAAATTTATTTATACATTTAAAATTAAATATTTATAATAAATAAATATTAAGAAATATATAAATACAAATAAATAAATAAAATATTATAAATAAATATATGATTTTCATTGTTAAGTCAGTAAATAAATTATCAAATTTTATATTTTATTTATTTTTCAATATTTTTAATATAAATATATAAATAAATAAATTTTATAAATTCGTAATAATTTTTAAAAATAATAATAGTTGTGCATATATATTTTTTTTAAATTTATTTATACATTTAAAATTAAATATTTATAAGAAATAAATATTAAAAAATATATAAATATAAATAAACAAATAAAATATTATAAATAAATATATGATTTTCATTGTTAAGTCAGTAAATAAATTATCAAATTTTATATTTAATTTATTTTTCAATATTTTTAATATAAATTGATATAAATATTGAGACGTCAAAAAAATGAAAAAAACAAATTGTAAATTATTAATATTTGTCTTTTCATTGTTTAATTTTTGTTATAATTTTTTTTATAATATTTTTTTTTTATTAATTTCTAAAATATTATAAAATGTAATAATTTTAATTATTTTATAATTTCATAACTATTTTGAAAATTAATTTTCGTAATTATAATTTATTTATTATTATTGATGAATTTTTCATAATTTTACTTTTAGAAACTCTCAAAATTTCTAAACAATTTTTACAATTTATTAATTTTTAAATTATTTATTTATTTTTATTTAAATAAGCAATTTGTATAATTTAAAATTCAACAAATTTGTTTGCCTCCATCAATAAATAAATTATAAAAAAAATGGAATATACTCTTTATGCATTTTTTATGCTTTTTCTTATTATTTTTTTAATTCCACTTAAAACGCAGAAAACGCACTTTCTGTAATACAGACACGAACGCAATGTTAAGCCTTCTTCATACACTGATCCAAATAAATGTGATCCATTAAATGCAAAACCCAAGAGTAGTAAAAGAAGAAAAAGTGGAGAGAGAGAGAGAGAGAGAATAAGATAAAAATAAAGAAAGAGTCGAAAGTAAGCCAAGACCAACGAAAATGTGAATATAATGAAAACTAGCTCACCTCATTCACAATTTCTATGGGCACTCTTGGGGCAATAGAGACAACTAGCAACTAGCACACTTTTATATTTAGATATATATATACATTTTTTTTTTGTGTGTTGTCTTCTCACGCAGCAAGGACACTGTCAGGCTTCATTGCCAACACTTTGTTGCATACAAACATACACCGCAAGAGAATGAAAGAGAGAGAGAGAAGCCCATTACAACTACTTAAGGTATGTAAATAACGTCCGCGCACGTCGGGCGCTCAAAATAAGCCAAGGCAAATCATAAGATGCCAGTTATAGTAGCTACTAACCCCCCGTAATCTTACTTTTTGCAGCTATACTGTGACAGAGAGAGAGAGAGAATGAGGGAGAGAGCGAGAGCATTAGCATAATCGTTATGGTTATGCGCGACGTGTGCATAATGGCAAAACTGTAGAGTGAGAGATTTCGAGCTGTGAGCTGTGAGCTGTGAGATGCGAGCTGTGAGCTCTAAAACTGCTACACGCACATATAAACTATGTTAAGTGCGATGACATTCTGAAATATACTACTTTCTATACACTAACTAAAAAATTAAAGAGTTACATTGCTTGCCTAAAAGACTTTGCAACATTTTAAGAAATCTGCATTATAATTATATATAAAAAATTTATATAAAAATTATAGCCTAGCAATATATTTTAAAAAATATTTAAAAATTAATTTCATTCATTTGATATATTTAACAAATATTTTAAGAAAAATTTAAGTTAATTTTGTGATTTTTGTCTGCTTGCATAATTGCCAAACATTTTTTTCACAACAAAATAATTTGTTTAGTATATTTTTTTAACTTTAAATATTTTTCAAAAATAATAAAAAAAATAAATTTATTTATTTTAAGAAATTTTCATTATAATTATATATAAAAACAATATATATAAAAATTATAGCTATAAAAATTATAGCCTAGCAATATATTTTTCTTAGATTATTTTTAATTTTAAATATTATTAAAAATATTTAAAAATTAATTTTATTCATGTAATATATTTTATACATATTTTAAGAAAAATTTAAGTTAATTTTGTGAGTTTTGTCTGCTTGCATAATTGCCAAAGATTTTTTTAACCAGAAAATAATTTGTTTAGTATATTTTTTTAATTTTAAATATTTTTAAAAATATTAAAAAAATAATTTTATTTATTATAAGAAATTTTCATTATAATTATATAAAAAAAAAATATATAAAAATTATGGCTATAAAAATTATAGCCTAGCAACATATTTTTCTTAGTTAATTTTTAATTTTAAATATTATTAAAAATATTTAATAATTATTTTAATCACGTGATATATTTTATACATATTTTAAGAAAAATTTAAGTTAATTTTAAGATTTTTTTCTACCTGCATAATTGCCAAAGATCTTTTTACAATAAAATAATTTGCTTAGTAAATTTTTTTAATTAAAATTTTTTTTTAAATAATTAAAAAAAAAAATTTATTTATTTTATATATTTGCAAAAAATTCTATTTAATTTTAAGATTTTTTTTCTACATAGATTAAATATTTTCGTTAATATTTTTTAGCCAAGCAAAATTATTCGCTTGTTAAATTTTTAGCTTTAAATATTTTTAAAAATAATTTTTTTATTTTATATATTTTTGCAGAAAATTCTAGTTGATTTTAAGATTTTTTTCTACATAGTTAATTTCAATATTTTTCTTTATTTATTTTTATTTTTTAAATTATTTCTTGGTTAATTTTTAACTTGAAATATTTTTACAAATTATTTTTTTTAAATTTTTGCAGAAAATTCTAGTTGATTTTCAAATTTTTCTCAGCTTGCATAATTGCATAAGAAAGTGTATTTAAAAATTATTGTTTTGTTTCATTAACATTCTTAAGGATTTGCTTCTTTATTTTATATTTTTTTTGTTTGTATTTTTTTTTGGTTTTTTAGTTTTTTGGTTTCTTAGCGTAGCTCAAGTGCGTGGTGGGCCTTAAAGTTTGGACGTGGCCGTTGTGTTTGCTCAGGTGCGCATATTAAGTAGCGGACACATGTGTTTGTGTGTGTCTTTCTCTCTCTGTGTGTGTGTGTGTGTGTTTGTGTGTTTGTGAGAATGGCCTGCCTTTTGGGGCATGCTATTAGCAGCAACCAAAAATACGAGCTACGATGCAAAAGCAAGAAATGTAAGCCACACACACACAGAGAGAGAGAGAGAGAGAGAGAGAAAGAGAGAGGCTCATGTCTAAGCATAGTAAATTTTGTTGAAATCAAGAACCTGGTAACCGAGCCGAATCGCAGCGTAGGAGTCTAAAGCTAGAAACGACAGACAGAGACAGCAATGAGTGATGAGTGAGTGAGAGAGAGAGATCTCTATGTGGCATGTTTAAGATTCAGCACGCATAACTTATAAAATAAAAATTAAAATTCCAATTGCAAACCTCAATAATAAAACACTTTTAAGTGCCGCCACAGCCGCAGCCACAGTCATAGCTATAGCCGCAGTTGTTGCCTGACTGCCTGACTGCCTGCCTGCCACAGTCACAGACAGCGGGACAAAAAAATAAGAAAGAAAAAAAGGACGTCGCTAAGGATGCTACGTAGGCGTCAGACGCTTTTCCACTTTTCTTGCCAGACCTATACAATCGTAGCTAACTTTGACTCTAGGTCGTGTGTCTGTGTGTGTGTGTTCGTATACCTTTTGTGTATGCTTTGTCTGTGTGTGTGTGTGTGTGTGTATCTTAAGGAGCCACACAAGTTTATTAAAAATTTCGCCAAAAGGCATCTATCAGTTATGAGACAGCCCCTAGCAGCCCCTAGCAACCTCTGACATCCTGGCATTCTGGCCAGACCCTGAGTCGACAGTGCGCGACTCATTTCAATGAGTTTTCATGCTGCTTTTTCGTTTGCTTGCTTCGCTTTCAATCTTTACCTACCTTATCATCTACTCTCTCACTCTCTCACTCACTTTTCTCTCTGTGCTTTTGACCTCGTGGTCGGTTGCCACAACTTGTAATTGGCATTCCGCACGCTGACCGAAATGAAAATGCTACGTGCTTTCATTTCACGTTTTCAGCATTCGACAAGCGACAGTGGGATAAGTCAGCACGGTCTGAACGGTCCATTGACCAGCGAGCAGTATGAGCAGCAGCAGCAGCAAGAGCAGGAGCAGCAAAAGCAGCAGCAGTAATCGAGCAGTGGAAAGTCTTCAGCGCAGAACTGGCCAAAATGAAGCTTATTTATAGCGTTGGGCTTTTTAATTTTTTACGTTCCGGGCATACAATTTACTCTCTCTCTCTGTGTATGTGTATGTGTGTGTAGCACTTCTTAAAGTCAATCACATCACAAGTCACACAGTTTTTATTTTATTTTATATATATTTTTTCTTTCATTTTCATTTTCATTTTCATTTTGCTCACCGCAAAAGAACGAAACGAACCCTAAAAGCGTCTTCCAAAAAGATGCTTCAGCTGCTGCCATACCCTGCGGTGCTGCGGGTAACTTCATGCAAAAAAAAAAAAAAAAAAAGGGTGCGGCACTTCCCTCCTCCCCCTCCGTGCGTATAGCAAACGGCGAAAATCGATAAACACGCATATTGAACTGCTGTCAGCCCTCATTTTTCGCTGCCTTGCGTAATGCATATTCAACATATATATATATATACTATATATATCCATTTATATATCTGTGCATATATATATTTTTCTTATTCTGTTTTTTTTTTTTTTGGTAGAACGCCTGAAGTTGACAGCCAGCAAATTTCGTTTTGTCAGCCTCAGTCTGAGTCTCAGTCTCAGTCTTCAGCAGCTTCTTCTTCTTCTTCTTCTTTTTGCATTGTGTGAAATATTCGCTTTTTTCTGCTTTCTTTTTCTCATTTCTTTCTTTCTCTTTTTTTCATCATTTTTGATATGTGACGAGAAAAAAAAAAGAAGAAATTTCATAGGTGAAAATATGTAATATGAATTGTGTTAAAAGAACCAAGAAATTGTATTGCGCTTTGTGATTGAAGTTGAAGCATTTTTTTTTAGACTATTAACATGCAGCAATTTATATTTTTTTTTTTAGCTTGCAGACATTTCTAGACACTTGCAGGAGTCTAAACATTTTGTTTGGAAGTAGAAATATGAGAGGTTATATACATATATAGGTATATCTTGAACTGCTTGGACTGC
>JBAMBR010000602.1:0-19468 GCA_037044475.1 Zaprionus obscuricornis
CATTTCGTTTCGACTTCCTTTTGTGCGCCCGAACTTATGAATATGTATGAATTTTTGCTGATGAAGTGCTCTGAAAAGTGCACGACAATTGAATTTATTTGATTTGAAATTTATTGCTTGCTATTGCCATCTCTATCGCACTTGCTTCATGCAACGTTTGCCTTAAAAAATAAATTTTTTTTGTGTGTATATTTTCGTGCAGTTTGAAGTTTGCTTAGACAGCGCAAAAAAAAGAGTCAATATTTAGTTAGTGCTTCACAATGTTAACTAAATTCAATTAGACTTAAAAAAAAATGTTTCCTTATTTATTTTCAATATATATATAGAAATATTTGTTGATACATTATATTTAATATCCGGTCATATCAGAATCATGTGAATTTAAATTTTTGCTAAAAATTAATATTTTTTTTTATATATATTTTCATTCATCAGCAGTAACAAGTGTTATATAAATATATTATAATTTTTTTATATTTTAATTTTAGTGCAAAGCTTGCAAAAATATTTGTCAACGCTTTCATTTTTAATCAAAAAATAAAAAATAAAATTTTAAAATTCACATAATATTCAAATTATTATAGAAAAACAGTAAAAAAGTCTTGATACTTACAGCTATGGACACATAAATAGCACAAATCGAAATTGTATTTTTGAGCTGTGATTTTGCCGGTATTTTACAACGTATTTTCAAAATTAAGATTTCAGACGTTTTCTTAACTCTTCTAGATTTGTGTACAATCAAAAATTTTAAAGTTATCACTTTTAGTTTTGTTTTAATCTTAATTTTTCTTGGAAAAGCCATAATTTGACATTAAATACGATGTAAAATATTATCAAAATTATCGTTCAAACATACAATTTTGATTTGTGCTATTTATGTGTCCATGGCTGTAATATTTCTTACATATGTTTTCTCTTGTTGTTCTTCACGAAAGCAAAAGTTATGCAGCTCATGCCTCTGTCTAACTGCAAAAATCTCATTCTCTCTCACTCACTCTCTATACTTGTCTATACGTCTGCCTAGCTGTTTTGCTGTTTGCTGTTCCCCTTTTACGTTAGACTATGTTTTGCTTTGTTGTTTTCGCCTTCACTTTCCATTTTAGACTTTTGCAAATTTGCATTTTTGCTGTTATTGAATATGTATGACATATACAACGGGCATACATACATACCGTAGGGTAAGAGAAGTAGCATAAAAACAACAACAAAAAAATGAGAAGCAGACACAATAATAATAATAACAACAACAATATGTACAACAACATTTTGTCCCACGTATTTCATTTAATTTCTGTCGTGTATTTCATTTCAATCGGCTTTTGCTTTTCATTTGGCGCGACTTTCGCGCAACACACACACACACATACATACACAAAATTTGCATATGCTACTAGCTGGGCACGCGTATGGCAACTATGGCAACTAGTATCAGAGAGAGAGAGGAGAAGAGAGAGAAGAGCAAACTCACTAAGCGTTGCCATCAAATTAATGCGCCCCAAAAGTCGAGCAAAAATTGAAAATAAAACGCGCACAGATTGAAAAAGTGAGCGGCAAATGAAACGTGTTCTATGTCCTAGCTCATGCTGTCTACTGTCTCTCGTTCTCGCCACATTCAGTGTCCTGCGCGACCGTCGTTTTTTTTTTTTTTTGTGTGTTCTAGGCTCCATGCCGTGATGTGCCGTGACAGAACGTGACCTAGCTGTAAAAATAAAGGCGCAGGTGGACAGCAAGCAGCAGTAGCAGCAGCAGCAGGCATCAGCATCCGCATCAGTAGCAGTAGCAGTAGCACAGACACCTACAACTGTCCGTGGCAAATGTTTAATAGAAAAATTATGCACTGATTTGTATTTGGTCTTAATCTTCTTCTTCTCCTACTCTGCCTCTTATTTCTCTCTCTTTCTTCCTCTCAATCTCTCTCTCTCTCTCTCTCTCTTCCTGTATTTTTTGGCTGTGTCATTTTCATGGCTGGCTGAATGGCGCTTATGCAAATTGCGCAGCAGGATGCTGCAGGAATAGCGGTGCGCCGGGAGGACAAGCGAAACGGACAAAACCATAGCAAGTTCCGAGACGAAGGAATCGCAATCGAAATAAATTGCCAAAGTGTCGTCTGCATTGAACAGTTGGATGAAGGGAACGATAGGGGGCGCTGTTGGGTTGGGTTGCTTTGTGGACGTGAGGGCGTTGCCGGGTCAGGCTCGGCTATCGATGGCAGCAATTTCCGGCAAAAAAAAATAAGATAAAGAGAGGAACGAGAAGGAGAGACTGGCAAACGAAATGTGTCCCGTTACATGGCAGGACGCCTTCGTCTTCTTCTATCCGATTTTTTTTTGTTTTTTTTTTTGTTTTTTTTTGGCTCCTTCATCCCACTTTACAGTCGAGTGTCGTAAAAACAAACGCCAAATCCGCCGCATCAAATTGGCTACAGCAAAAATAAAAAAAAAAGAAGGAACACAAAAAAATATAAAGAAGAGAAGAAAATGCGAAGTATAAACTCAATTGGAAACCGTTGTGCGGCACTTGAGAAAAATGTCTCGTCTCGCTGTCCAACTGCAAAAGTCCCAAGTCCAAAATCGAACGATTTCAGTCTTTGCTTTACGCATAACATTTGCAGTTAGTGGCAGTCACGCTGCCACGCCCACGAAACTACTAAAGCGCTTTTTAGAACAATGACAACGACGACGGCTGGCAAACTTTATGCTTCAGCTTAGTCCTTTACCCCCCTGCTCCATGTGCTACATCTGCTCATTCCTCATACTCCTCCAACATCATCATGCCGTAGTGCCATCAGTTGAAGTTTTAGCTGCTGCTGCTACCTCCTACGCACCGTTCGATTTGTCAACCCGATTGAAATCGGGTTGCATTTTTATTGGCAAATCGCTGGAATTTCATTTTATTGGCCATTTTGGTTGACCTTCGTGCTGGCAGCCAGAAGAAGTTCCAAGCTCAAGCTATGCTGCCATCCAAATACTACTTGAAATATGCTATCAAAAAATGCTTTGGAGAGTATGCTTAGCTATTGGAATGTGTTTTTTCTGATAAAAAATTTTTGGAAAAATAATTTTAAAAATTTATAAAAAATACAGCACTAGCATTAGAATGCTTTCGAGCTTTTAGAAGCTTTAAAGCTTACATTTATTGACTAGGCAAATTATGTAAAATATTGCTAAGTTTTTTTCACAGGGTATATTGCTGTCTTATACTTTCTATATTACAAAAACTTGCCACTTTGTTCTCACTGTTGGAAAAATTCCGCAGTAAATTGCGCTTGCCAGCCAAGTTTTTTTTTTTTTTTTTTTGCATAATTTGAATTGTTCACTGTTATTGGTTTTGTGTGTGTCTGTCTGTCTGTCTGTCTGTCGAGTTTTTACTCGCAGTTTTTCACAATTTTTCACAATTTTTACTTGTGCATTGGCTTATTGTAAATTGAATTTGTCGAATCGCCAGACGCCAGCGTTGAGCTGTTTCTGAAATTGAATTATTTTCTTTAATTGGCGACCCTATAACAGGCAGTGCTCCGCCACAATGACTTGTAGATAAAGGAGAGGACGAAAAGTGTAAAATATAAAATAGTCATAGGCAATGGCAACTGCTCTGAAAATATCTCATAGATCTTCAACTCTACAAATGAGGTTAATGGGCTTGAGTTTTGTATACCCAGACGCAAAGTCAACGCTTGGACTTTTGAGTTGTAGTTGCAGCTGAAAGCGATTGCATTTAGCTGCAATTACTTGGCAGATATCAAAATAAACTGGCAGCAAACGCTTTTCCTTTGTGCAATTTTTCTACATTTTTTTTTCATTTTTTTTTCATTTTTTTTTGCTGCGTGCCTTTGCAATTAATTTTCCCAACGCTCTTAAGAAATTTTTTATAAGCAAACACATACAGTACTGCTGTTGGCTTTTGCCTTGTGTTTTCCTGTCATTAAATCTCTAGGCAACACACACACACACACACACAAAAGAGAGCGAGAGAGAGTGTGGAGAGCGAGAGATTATATTTTCCCGTTTTTACAGCTGCTGGGAGTGTTTAACACTTTATGAAAAAAAAAAACAAGAAGAAAAAGAAAACTGAAAAAGAAAAAGAAAAACCTCATGCCACAATTTTAGCAGGTGTCATAAAGATGTCTCAACCATAAAACATAAAACAAATTAAATAATTACCTTAAAGACATACGCAGAGGGTCAGAGACAAGACACAACAAGACAAAACATGTCGAGACACGACAAGGCAAAAGCGAGTTATGAAATTTGCTGCAAAAGTTAAGCGCGTCTAATTAAATTCAAGTGCTTAGATTTAGTTATGCGTAGAGGACTATATATATATATTATATAGACTTGACCTACACGCACACACAAAAATATACACACACACACACACACACACACACATACAGTTGCCCGTGAGGTCGGCGGGAAAGAATACCACCCCGAGGAATCGCAAGAAGCGTTGCAATAGAAGGAGTGCATAGGAGCACTTATCCTGCTCACCGAAGTACTACCAGTATTGACACGTCCCGGTGAGACGACACAAAGGACAGAGGAGCAGGCGGAGGTTTTTTAGTGCGTAAGAATCGCACATACCCTTCTACTGGAGTAGAAAGGATCTTTCAGAACATTTTAGACCGTGGTGCATACAAAAAAAAAAAAAAAAAAAAAAAAACACACACATATATGGAGACAAAAAAGATCTTACGAAAATGTAATAAGAAAATTTTTATAAATTGAAATTATTTATACATTAAAACATTGACATTGAATTGAATTGTCGACAATTTTTTGTCGCTCACTGTGCTTTGCTTAATGATTTTAATCTCTTTCTCATTTTTGTAAATTAGTCATGAATATAAATCAAAAGCTTTTTGTTGCTGTTTCTTCTTCTTTGTGTTTTACTTGTTTCATTTGACACATTTATAAAGCACTCAAATTCACAATTGATTCACGAATGATTCACAAAAATGCATTTGTAAACAAAAGGCAGCAGCAACAGCAGCAGCAGCAGCTGTTGAACTTAAATATAAAATCAACTTATTAGTAAGTCATTTATACTAAGTAGTTGTGAAAGTATGTGCTGGTAAGCTAGCTATCTCTTTTCTTGCCACCAAAAAAAATGAAGAAGTAGAAGTAGAAGAAGAAGAGTAGAGAATGCCACATAAAATCCATTTGGTGCTAAATTAAATCACTTGAAGATGCCAACGATTGCGATATTAAAAGCGCATAGAATTCAAGTGAAATCACATTGTAATAGATGCGCAAGAGGCGACAGAGAGATAGAGACAGAGAGAGAGAGAGAGAGAGAGTGAATAAGAAAGAGAGAGATAGAGATAGAGAAATAGCTGGTAAAGGGGCACAATCTGTAGCAGATGAAACTGTATAACGATACAGCGCGCAGAGAAATATATAAAAAAACAAAGACAACAACAACAACAAATTGAAATGACCTACATAATGGCCAAGAGCAGCGACAAACGAACGCAAACAACGCAGCGCATAACGCGTTGCTCTTCTAGCTGCTCTCACTGTTGTTGTTGTTGTTGTTGCTGTTGTTGTCGTTAGTGGCATGATTATTGTTATTGTTGCCCATCATAGAGCGTTGCGAGTGAAACGACGTCGACAACGACAACGACAACGATGACGATGACGATGTCAGCGACAACTGCATGAATGAATGAACCAACTTCATGATGAGCTAACGAGCAATTTAAGAATTTAATTTATGTCTGTCTATATATATATACTATACATATACATATATATATATATATATATATATATATATATGCCTGTATATAGCTATAGCTATAGCTAGATATTAAAGTGATACAGGGCGATCCATGACTGGCTGGCAGACACTGTCGCTTGCAACATGACAAGCGGCTGGCAGCAACAGCAACAACAGCAGCAGCAGCCTAATGACGCAGCCACTTAAGCGCGTTTCATGTTGTCTGCGCTGTGTATGTGCGCGCCACATTGGCTGCGGTTCTTTCAAATGCTGACTGCGTCTGCGGTAGCTGCTGCTGCTGCTGCTGCTGTTGCTGTTGTTGTTGCTGTTGCTGCTGCTGCTGCTGCTGCTGCTGTTGCTGTTGCTGTTGCTGTTGCTGTTGCTGTTGCTGCTGCTGCTGCTGCTATTGCTGCTGCTGTTGCTGTTACTATTGCTGCTGTCGCATTGGCAACATGTAAAAGTAATTGCCAACCCGGATGCAGCGCTGCCTTTGCTGCCATGCTATGTCTGTGTGTATGTGTGTGTATGTCTGTGCCACATGAAAGCCAGAAATTAGAAACGGATCTGAAATTAGAAATGCCTCAAACTCAATGCACACAGCAGCAAGAGCAGCCAGAGGCAGCTCTCTCAGCAACAGCCAAAAACCTGCCGCTTGCAACAGTCGCTGTGCTGCTTGGTCACGATGTTTGGCACTTGCTCCTTTGGGCGCATTACAATGTGTGGGTGACATTTCTATACAGTTATATATATATAGCTGTATATATAGTTCAGAGATATACAACATTAGATTATACATATTACTTTTTTTTTTTATGTCTGGCAGCTGCTGCTTACAAACTGTCTTGAAGTCTTTGCTGTGCCACAGTTTACACTTGGCATGCTGCCCTATATATGACAATATGAATTATTCCCATGCTACCAAATACTTCTTCTCTTCACTTTTGTTTGTCTCTCTATATATGTGTGTGTGTGTGTGTGTGTGTGTGTATGTGTGTGTGCGTGGGCGTCATTTTGTTGGCAGTTGCAATGATTGCGTTTTATGCATTCAAAAATTGGCAATAAACGCGTTTTGCTGCTGCTGCTGCTGCTGCTGGCAAACTTTGTCTGCAATTCTTTTACTACTACAATGCCAAACGACATCGATGGACAGCGCCAACTTTGCCATATAATCTTTTACGCGCACATTAAGCTCACTTACGACAAGCGAGCAAGCGACGAGTTGCACGACAATAAGCAAAGAGAGTGAGAGAGAGAACAAACATTGTAACATAGCTTGGCCAAGAGCATTGCAGAGACACAGCGGCGGCAGCTTCAGACATAGACTTTGCCAACTGGCAAAACTCTACTCTGGCAACGGGCAACTGTTAAAGCCTGCAATGACAGCAGCTGAAAGTGCCAGTGTGCCAGAGTGCTAGAGTGTCTTAGTGTTTGGATTAAACTTGTAAGCTTAACAATATAATACAAGCTTTTCATTTGATTTGTTGGCCTACAAAAAAAAAAAGGCAACTCAATTATAGAGCTTAAAGCTGCTTAAAGTTTAAGCTATAAATAAATAAAATAAAATAAAAAATAAAATAAAAAAATAATAAAAAAAATAAATATAAATATTTATTCATATTTTAAGCATAACAATTTATAAATAAATTTCTAAACAATTTTAATTAATTTATAGCCAAATGTCATTAGAATATAAAATATATTTAGCAGGAACAACAATTGTCTAACTGAATGTCTTGCTGTGCCTCTCTCTGCCTCTGTCTGCCGACTGTTTTCGGGTGCAATATCAAAGTCGTGTTTCGTATGTTACGCCCACCGGCACTGTAAAATATAAACTGTGAGGCGTGAAGTTACGAAGAACTTACGTACGTACAAGACTTCAATGCAGTTCAACTTCAATTTAAACTGAAACTGAGACTATGACTGCGACTGCGACTGCGACTGCGACTGCGACTGAGACTGAAAACTTGACTCAAGCTGAGACACAAAACTCGAAATTGTAGCTAGAAAAAAAACAACTCTTTGGCGTCAGTCAAGCGTCAAAGCGTTCGTTGAGAAAAACGCATTGCTCAAGTACAAAACTGTTTTCTAGTATTCCCCCAAACTAGTATCCCCTGTCACTCTCTCTCTCTCTCTCTCTCTCTCTTACAATCTTGCCACACCTCTGCTGCTGTTGTGGCAGTCAAAGTCTTTGCATTTAGTAGGTCAGAAGTTTTCTGCGGTTATGTGTGAAATTGTTACTTTTACTCTAATATTTTTTTTTTTGTTAGCTGCTCTTTAAGTACACACTGAGAGAAAAGACAACGTGACTTTGTCTCTTTTCCTTGGATATTTTATAGCCGTCTCTTTGCTTTCATTTTTATATGTATGTGTATGTGCAACAGCAGCAACAATAATAAAAGTAGCGATTTTAATGCTGGGTGAATGTCATGTTCTGTGTCTCAACTTAAATGCGGCGGCAAGAGCTTCCCTCAACAAAAGCAAGAGCTACTGGTTTTTATGTTAACCCACACAGAGCGAGAGAGACAGAAAGAGAGAGAGAGAGAGAGAGAGAGTGACAACGATAGACACATACTTATAAGTAGTAGGTAGAAGTCTGGACAGATACTTTACTTACATTTACAGACTTCAACAGACATGTACAAGCATTATTCTCTGAGACTGTGACTCTTACTCTGTCTCTGTCTTCTTTTCCTTTTCTTGTGCTTCTGCTTTATGTTGTATTTTCTTTGAAGTTTTTTTTTTTTTATATTTATATTTAAAGCTGTCGCCATGTCATGAAATTTAATAGAACACCTGAAACTGACTCCAAAGTCTATGCCGTAGCCGTAGCCGTAGCCGGAGCCGGAGCTTTGCTTTATGCATTTGTTGTCGCATCTTTCAGGCAAATGTTTATTTTACGCTTATTTAAACAGAATTTTTTTTTATTAAATTTTTAAACTGTTGAAAATGAAAAATCCAAAAAAAAACCCTAAAAATATATATATATAGAAAATATAGTTAATAAATTGATAAATAAATATAAAAAATATATATATAGAAAATATATATAATAAATTGATAAATAAATATAAAAAAAAAATATATAGAAAATATAGTTAATAAATTGATAAAAAAAAAATATAAATTAAATTGAAAAACTGCAAACTTGTTTTTTAAACTCATGCAGTTTATTCAACTTATGTTGATTTCCATAATAATAATAATAATAAAAATAACAATAATAATAAAAATAATATTCATAAATTTGCAAATGAAAATAAACAAGATTTAAATAAAGTCATTCGCCTAAGTTAAGCTTCACTTCAACAAAAAAAACTTCAAAAAAAAAGAAACCTATAAAAAAAAATATTATAATTTGTAGTGAAACTGACAGCAACGAATCAAACAACAAAAAAATCAAGGTGTCTTAATTTCATGCCATATAACAAAATTCTAAAAAAAATAACAAAAAAAAAAAAATATATAAATACAACAGCATAATGAGAAAAAAGAAAAAAAAACAAGCAATAGCAATAGAAAAAAATAAATATCGAGAATTATAACGTTCATTACAAATCAGAACTGCGGTAAAGTTGAAAAGCGCTATGTAATTATGCCTATAGGTAAACAGCGCCAGTTCTGATTTGTAATAGACAGTTATAATTCTCGATATTTATTTTTTTCTATTGCTATTGCTTGTTTTTTTTTCTTTTTTCTCATTATGCTGTTGTATTTATATATTTTTTTTTTTTTGTTATTTTTTTTAGAATTTTGTTATATGGCATGAAATTAAGACACCTTGATTTTTTTTTTGTTTGATTCGTTGCTGTCAGTTTCACTACAAATTATAATATTTTTTTTTTTAGGTTTCTTTTTTTTTGAAGTTTTTTTTGTTGAAGTTAAGCTTAACTTAGGCGAATGACTTTATTTAAATCTTGTTTATTTTCATTTGCAAATTTATGAATATTATTTTTATTATTATTGTTATTTTTATTATTATTATTATTATGGAAATCAACATAAGTTGAATAAACTGCATGAGCTTAGAAAACAAGTTTGCAGTTTTTCAATTTAATTTATATTTTTTTTTTATCAATTTATTAACTATATTTTCTATATATTTTTTTTTTATATTTATTTATCAATTTATTATATATATTTTCTATATATATATTTTTTATATTTATTTATCAATTTATTAACTATATTTTCTATATATATATATTTTTAGGGTTTTTTTTTGGATTTTTCATTTTCAACAGTTTAAAAATTTAATAAAAAAAAATTCTGTTTAAATAAGCGTAAAATAAACATTTGCCTGAAAGATGCGACAACAAATGCATAAAGCAAAGCTCCGGCTCCGGCTACGGCTACGGCTACGGCATAGACTTTGGAGTCAGTTTCAGGTGTTCTATTAAATTTCATGACATGGCGACAGCTTTAAATATAAATATAAAAAAAAAAAAAAACTTCAAAGAAAATACAACATAAAGCAGAAGCACAAGAAAAGGAAACAGAAGACAGAGACAGAGTAAGAGTCACAGTCTCAGAGAATAATGCTTGTACATGTCTGTTGAAGTCTGTAAATGTAAGTAAAGTATCTGTCCAGACTTCTACCTACTACTTATAAGTATGTGTCTATCGTTGTCACTCTCTCGCTCTCTCTCTCTCTCTTTCGCTCTCTCTCTCTCTTTCTGTCTCTCTCGCTCTGTGTGGGTTAACATAAAAACCAGTAGCTCTTGCTTTTGTTGAGGGAAGCTCTTGCCGCCGCATTTAAGTTGAGACACAGAACATGACATTCACCCAGCATTAAAATCGCTACTTTTATTATTGTTGCTGCTGTTGCACATACACATACATATAAAAATGAAAGCAAAGAGACGGCTATAAAATATCCAAGCAAAAGAGACAAAGTCACGTTGTCTTTTCTCTCAGTGTGTACTTAAAGAGCAGCTAACAAAAAAAAAAAAATATTAGAGTAAAAGTAACAATTTCACACATAACCGCAGAAAACTTCTGACCTACTAAATGCAAAGACTTTGACTGCTGCTACAACAACAGCAGTAGAGGTGTGGCAAGAGTGTAAGAGTGAGAGAGAGAGAGAGAGCGACAGGGGATACTAGTTTGGGGGAATACTAGAAAACAGTTTTGTACTTGAGCAATGCGTTTTCTCAACGAACGCTTTGACGCTTGACTGACGCCAAAGAGTTGTTTTTTTTTTCTAGCTACAATTTCGAGTTTTGTGTCTCAGCTTGAGTCAAGTTTTCAGTCTCAGTCGCAGTCGCAGTCATAGTCTCAGTTTCAGTTTAAATTGAAGTTGAACTGCATTGAGTTCTTCGTAACTTCACGCCTCACAGTTTACCTATATTAAAGTGCCGTGGTGGGCGTAACATACGAAACACGACTTTGATATTGCACCCGAAAACAGTCGGCAGACAGAGGCAGAGAGAGGCACAGCAAGACATTCAGTTAGACAATTGTTATTCCTGCTAAATATATTTTATATTCTAATGACATTTGGCTATAAATTAATTAAAATTGTTTAGAAATTTTTTTATAAATTGTTATGCTTAAAATATGAATAAATATATATTTTTATTTTTTTTTTATTTATTTTTATTTTTTTTTATTATTTTTTATTTTTTTTTTATTTATTTATAGCTTAAACTTTAAGCAGCTTTAAGCTCTATAATTGAGTTGCCTTTTTTTTTTTGTAGGCCAACAAATCAAATGAAAAGATTGTATTATATTGTTAAGCTTACAAGTTTAAGCCAAACACTAAGACACACTGGCACTCTGGCACACTGGCACTTTCAGCTGCTGTCATTGCAGGCTTTAACAGTTGGCCGTTACCAGTCGTTGCCAGTTGGCAAAGTCTATGTCTGAAGCTGCCGCCGCTGTGTCTCTGCAATGCTCTTGGCCAAGCTATGTTACAATGTTTGGTCTCTCTCTCTCTCTCTCTCTCGCTCTTTGCTTATTGTCGTGCAACTCGTCGCTTGCTCGCTTGTCGTAAGTGAGCTTAATGTGCGCGTAAAAGATTATATGGCAAAGTTGGCGCTGTCCATCGATGTCGTTTGGCATTGTAGTAGTAAAAGAATTGCAGACAAAGTTTGCCAGCAGCAGCAGCAGCAAGCAGCAAAACGCGTTTATTGCCAATTTTTGAATGCATAAAACGCAATCATTGCAACTGCCAACAAAATGACGCCCACGCACACACATACACACACACACATATATAGAGAGAGACAAACAAAAGTGAAGAGAAGAAGTATTTGGTAGCATGGGAATAATTCATATTGTCATATATAGGGCAGCATGCCAAGTGTAAACTGTGGCACAGCAGAGACTTCAAGACAGTTTGTAAGCAGCAGCTGCCAGACATAAAAAAAAAGTAATATATAATCTAATGTTGTATATCTCTGAACTATATACAGCTATATACAGCTATATATATATAACTGTATAGAAATGTCACCCACACATTGTAATGCGCCCAAAGGAGCAAGTGCCAAACATCGTGACCAAGCAGCACAGCGACTGTTGCAAGCGGCAGGTTTTTGGCTGTTGCTGAGAGAGCTGCCTCTGGCTGCTCTTGCATTGAGTTTGAGGCATTTCTAATTTCAGATCCGTTTCTAATTTCTGGCTTTCATGTGGCACAGACACACACAGACATAGCATGGCAGCAAGGCAGCAAGGCAGCGCTGCATCCGGGTTGGCAATTACTTTTACATGTTGCCAATGCGACAGCAGCAATAGTAACAGCAGCAGCAACAGCAGCAGCAGCAGCAGCTACCGCAGACGCAGTCAGCATTTGAAAGAACCGCAGCCAATGTGGCGCGCACATACACAGCGCAGACAACATGAAACGCGCTTAAGTGGCTGCGTCATTAGGCTGCTGCTGTTGTTGTTGCTGTTGCTGCCGGCCGCTTGTCATGTTGCAAGCGACAGTGTCTGCCAGCAGTCATGGATCGCCCTGTATCACTTTAATATCTAGCTATAGCTATAGCTATATACAGGCATATATATATATATATGTATATGTATAGTATATATGTATATATAGACAGACATAAATTAAATTCTTAAATTGCTCGTTAGCTCATCATGAAGTTGGTTCATTCATTCATGCAGTTGTCGCTGACATCGTCATCGTTGTCGTTGTCGTTGTCGACGTCGTTTCACTCGCAACGCTCTATGATGGGCAACAATAACAATAATCATGCCACTAACGACAACAACAACAACAACAACAATAACAGTGAGAGCAGCTAGAAGAGCAACGCGTTATGCGCTGCGTTGCTTGCGTTCGTTTGTCGCTGCTCTTGGCCATTATGTAGGTCATTTCAATTTGTTGTTGTTGTTGTTGTTGTTGTCTTTGTTGTTTTTTTATATATTTCTCTGCGCGCTGTATCGTTATACAGTTTCATCTGCTACAGATTGTGCCCCTTTACCAGCTATTTCTCACTCTATCTATCTCTCTCTTTCTCATTCACTCTCTCTCTCTGTCTCAGTCACTGTCTCTCTGTCGCCTCTTGCGCATCTATTACAATGTGATTTCACTTGAATTCTATGCGCTTTTAATATCGCAATCGTTGGCATCTTCAAGTGATTTAATTTAGCACCAAATGGATTTTATGTGGCATTCTCTACTCTTCTTCTTCTACTTCTACTTCTTCTTCATTTTTTTTGGTGGCAAGAAAAGAGATAGCTAGCTTACCAGCACATACACTTTCACAACTACTTAGTATAAATGACTTACTAATAAGTTGATTTTATATTTAAGTTCAACAGCTGCTGCTGCTGCTGTTGCTGCTGCCTTTTGTTTACAAATGCATTTTTGTGAATCATTCGTGAATCAATTGTGAATTTGAGTGCTTTATAAATGTGTCAAATGAAACAAGTAAAACACAAAGAAGAAGAAACAGCAACAAAAAGCTTTTGATTTATATTCATGACTAATTTACAAAAAAGAGAAAGAGATTAAAATCATTAAGCAAAGCACAGTGAGCGACAAAAAATTATCGACAATTCAATTCAATGTCAACAACTGCAAGATAATTTTTTTTTTGTTACTTATTTTAATGCATAAATAATTTCAATTTATAAAAATTTTCTTATTTCATTTTCGTAAGATCTTTTTTGTCTCCATATTTTTTTTTTTTTTTTTTTTTTTGTATGCACCACGGTAAGAAAATCTTCTGAAAGATCCCTTCTACTCCAGTAGAAGGGTATGTGCGATTCTTACGCACTAAAAACCTCTGTGTGCTCCTCTGTCCTTTGTGTCGGCTCACCGGGAGGTGTCAATACTGGTAGTACTTCGGTGAGCAGGATAACTGCTCCTATGCACTCCTTCTATTGCAACGCTTCTTGCGATTTCTCGGTTGTCATTAGTCGCCTTTTACGACAAGCTGACTTAGCTGAGGTGGTATTCTTTCCCGCCAACCTCACGGGCAACTGTATGTGTGTGTGTGTGTATATTTTTGTGAGTGCGTGTAGGTCAAGTCTATATAATATATAGACCTCTACGCATATCTAAATCTAAGCACTTGAATTTAATTAGACGCGCTTAACTTTTGCAGCAAATTTCATAACTCGCTTTTGCCTTGTCGTGTCTTGACATGTTTTGTCTTGTTGTGTCTTGTCTCTGACCCTCTGCGTATGTCTTTAAGGTAATTATTTAATTTGTTTTATGTTTTATGGTTGAGACATCTTTATGACACCTGCTAAAATTGTGGCATGAGGTTTTTCTTTTTCTTTTTCAGTTTTCTTTTTCTTCTTGTTTTTTTTTTCATAAAGTGTTAAACACTCCCAGCAGCTGTAAAACGGGAAAATATAATCTGTCGCTCTCTCTCTCTTGTGTGTGTTTGTGTTGCCTAGAGATTTAATGACAGGAAAACACAAGGCAAAAGCCAACAGCAGTACTGTATGTGTTTGCTTATAAAAAATTTCTTAAGAGCGTTGGGAAAATTAATTGCAAAGGCACGCAGCAAAAAAAAAAAATGAAAAAAAAATGAAGAAAAATGTAGAAAAATTGCACAAAGGAAAAGCGTTTGCTGCCAGTTTATTTTGATATCTGCCAAGTAATTGCAGCTAAATGCAATCGCTTTCAGCTGCAACTACAACTCAAAAGTCCAAGCGTTGACTTGGACTATAACTTTGCGTTTGGGTATACAAAACTCAAGCCCATTAACCTCATTTGTAGAGTTGAAGATCTATGAGATATTTTCAGAGCAGTTGCCATTGCCTATGACTATTTTATATTTTACACTTTTCGTCCTCTCCTTTATCTACAAGTCATTGTGGCGGAGCACTGCCTGTTATAGGGTCGCCAATTAAAGAAAATAATTCAATTTCAGAAACAGCTCAACGCTGGCGTCTGGCGATTCGACAAATTCAATTTACAATAAGCCAATGCACAAGTAAAAATTGTGAAAAATTGTGAAAAACTGCGAGTAAAAACTCGACAGACAGACAGACAGACACACACAAAACCAATAACAGTGAACAATTCAAATTATGCAAAAAAAAAAAAAAAAACACTGAAAAAAACTTGGCTGGCAAGCGCAATTTACTGCGGAATTTTTCCAACAGTGAGAACAAAGTGGCAAGTTTTTGTAATATAGAAAGTATAAGACAGTAATATACCCTGTGAAAAAAACTTAGCAATATTTTACATAATTTGCCTAGACAATAATTGTAAGCTTTAAAGCTTCTAAAAGCTCAAAAGCATTCTAAAACTATTGCTATATTTTTTATAAATTTTTAAAATTATTTTTCCAAAAATGTTTGCATCTGAAAACATTCCTACATTCCTACAGCTAGCTAGGACCACCAAGCATACTCTCCAAGGCATTTTTTGATAGCATATTTCAAGTAGTATTTGGATGGCAGCATAGCTTAAGCTTGGAACTTCTTCTGGCTGCCAGCACGAAGGTCAACCAAAATGGCCAATAAAATGAAATTCCAGCGATTTGCCAATAAAAATGCAACCCGATTTCAATCGGGTTGACAAATCGAACGGTGCGTAGGAGGTAGCAGCAGCAGCTAAAACTTCAACTGATGGCACTACGGCATGATGATGTTGGAGGAGGAGGATGAGGAATGAGCAGATGGAGCAGTTGGAGCAGGGGGGTAAAGGACTAAGCTGAAGCATAAAGTTTGCCAGCCGTCGTCGTTGTCATTGTTCTAAAGAAGCGCTTTAGTAGTTTCGTGGGCGTGGCAGCGTGACTGCCACTAACTGCAAATGTTATGCGTAAAGCAAAGACTGAAATCGTTCGATTTTGGACTTGGGACTTTTGCAGTTGGACAGCGAGACGAGACATTTTTCTCGAGTGCCGCACAACGGTTTCCAATTGAGTTTATACTTCGCATTTTCTTCTATTCTGTATATTTTTTTGTGTTCCTTCTTTTTTTTTTATTTTTGCTGTAGCCAATTTGATGCGGCGGATTTGGCGTTTGTTTTTACGACACTCGACTGTAAAGTGGGATGAAGGAGCCAAAAAAAAACAAAAAAAAAAAAATCGAATAGAAGAAGACGAAGGCGTCCTGCCATGTAACGGGACACATTTCGTTTGCCAGTCTCTCCTTCTCGTTCCCCTCCTTATCTTATTTTTTTTGCCGGAAATTGCTGCCATCGATAGCCGAGCCTGACCCGGCAACGCCCTCACGTCCACAAAGCAACCCAAAACAGCGCCCCCTATCGTTCTCTTCATCCAACTGTTCAATGCAGACGACACTTTGGCAATTTATTTCGATTGCGATTCCTTCGTCTCGGAACTTGCTATGGTTTTGTCCGTTTCGCTTGTCCTCCCGGCGCACCGCTATTCCTGCAGCATCCTGCTGCGCAATTTGCATAAGCGCCATTCAGCCAGCCATGAAAATGACACAGCCAAAAAATACAGGAAGAGAGAGAGAGAGAGATTGAGAGGAAGAAAGAGAGAGAAATAAGAGGCAGAGTAGGAGAAGAAGAAGATTAAGACCAAATACAAATCAGTGCATAATTTTTCTATTAAACATTTGCCACTGGACACTGTTGTTGTAGGTGTCTGTGCTACTGCTACTGTTACTGCTACTGATGCGGATGCGGATGCCTGCTGCTGCTGCTAGCTGTCCACCTGCGCCTTTATTTTTACAGCTAGGTCACGTTCTGTCACGGCACATCACGGCATGGAGCCTAGAACACACAAAACGGCAGACGCGCAGGACACTGAATGTGGCAAGAACGAGAGACAGTAGACAGCATGAGCTAGGACATAGAACACGTTTCATTTGCCGCTCACTTTTTCAATCTGTGCGCGTTTTATTTTCAATTTTTGCTCGACTTTTGGGGCGCATTAATTTGATGGCAACGCTTAGTGAGTTTGCTCTTCTCTCTCTTCTCCTCTCTCTCTTCTTCCCCAAACACTTCTCTCTCTAGTTACCATAGTTGCCATACGCGTGCCCAGCTAGTAGCATATGCAAATTTTGTGTATGTGTGTGTGTCTGTGTGTGTGTTGCGCGAAAGTCGCGCCAAATGAAAAGCAAAAGCCGATTGAAATGAAATACACGACAGAAATTAAATGAAATACGTGGGACAAAATGTTGTTGTACATATTGTTATTGTTGTTGTTGTTATTATTATTGTGTCTGCTTCTCATTTTTTTGTTGTTGTTTTTATGCTACTTCTCTTACCCTACGGTATGTATGTATGCCCGTTGTATATGTCATACATATTCAATAACAGCAAAAATGCAAATTTGCAAAAGTCTAAAATGGAAAGTGAAGGCGAAAACAACAAAGCAAAACATAGTCTAACGTAAAAGGGGAACAGCAAACAGCAAAAGAGCTAGGCAGACGTATAGACAAGTATAGAGAGTGAGTGAAAGAGAATGAGATTTTTGCAGTTAGACAGAGGCATGAGCTGCATAACTTTTGCTTTCGTGAAGAACAACAAGAGAAAACATATGTAAGAAATATTACAGCCATGGACACATAAATAGCACAAATCAAAATTGTATGTTTGAACGATAATTTTTATAATGTTTTACATCGTATTTAATGTCAAATTATGGCTTTTCCAAGAAAAATTAAGATTAAAACAAAACTAAAAGTGATAACTTTAAAATTTTTGATTGTACACAAATCTAGAAGAGTTAAAAAAACGTTTGAAATCTTAATTTTGAAAATACGTTGTAAAATACCGGCAAAATCACAGCTCAAAAGTACAATTTCGATTTGTGCTATTTATGTGTCCATAGCTGTATGTATCAAGATTTTTTTTTACTGTTTTTCTATAATAATTTGAATATTATGTGAATTTTAAAAATTTATTTTTTTTTTTTTGTTGATTGAAAATGAAAGCGTTGACAAATATTTTTGCAAGCTTTGCACTAAAATTAATATATAAAAAATTATAATATATATTTATATAACACTTGTTACTGCTGATGAATGAAAATATATATAAAAAATATGAATTTTTAGCAAAAATTTAAATTCACATGATACTGATATGACCGGATATTAAATATAATATATCAACAGATATTTCTATATATATATATTGAAAATAAATAAGGAAACTTTTTTTTTAAGTCTAATTGAATTTAGTTAACATTGTGAAGCACTAACTAAATATTGACTTATTTTTTTTGCGCTGTCTAAGCGAACTTCAAACTGCACGAAAATATATACACAAAAAAATTTATTTTTTAAGGCAAACGTTGCACGTAGTAAGTGCGATAGAGATGGCAATAGCAAGCAATAAATTTCAAATCAAATAAATTCAATTGTCGTGCACTTTTCAGAGCACTTCATCAGCAAAAATTTATACATATTCATAAGTTCGGGCGCACAAAAGGAAACGAAACGAAATGCAAAAAAAGAAAAGAAAAAAAAAAAAAACAATAACAATAACAATAGTAATATATATGTAGAAGGAAAGACAGTGAAATATAAAGAGCAACGTTCAAATGTGGCCAAAATGGTTTTTTTTTTTTTGGCCACGGCATATGGATTGTCGATGATATCGAATATCAAGTGCTAGCCATAAACAACTTGACCTTGTGCACGTACCAAAAAAAAAAAAAAAGCCAAAGCCACTGAAAGACTTGAAGCCGAGAGAGGCAAGAGTCAAAAGCGTTGAGAGCATCGAGCATCGAGCGTCGAGTGTTTAGAGTCTAGAGTCGAATCCATGTCCAATGCCCATTCCCAATGCTCATCGATTACTCGTTCACGTTCACACGTTTTGACTTTGACTGCAAGACATAGAAATGCTACTATTTTCTTTACTTTTTCTCTCTTGCCTTATGCCTCATGCCTCATAAATGTAGCTAATTTTACACAATGCACAATGGATTGTGACTATTCGTGTATGGTGAGTATATGATTTCCAATACTACATATATATAGAGTATGAATTTTGCAGCAGCAATACTAACAATTTAGTCATGGCACGTTACTAAACAGTCGAAGAGCTGATTGAAATGCTTCTTGTGCTCTCTAATGTCTCGCTGTGCGCTTGACTTGGTTTCAATTTTTGGCCCCCAAATGAACTAGTAGCAGTATGAAAGAGACAAAAGAAAGACAGAAAGAAAAAGAAGTCAAATTGTGGCCAAGTCGTGAGTCAGCTAAACTGTCTATCTTTAACCCGGCCAACCAAAAGTTGCCAGTAAGTATTTTTTAGCACGCAATTTGAACATTGAGCCATATTTCTTATTTATCTTTATCTCATTGTCTTCTTCTCTTATTGAATGTCGAGTGAGAAAATTGCAATTAGTTTTGGAACCAA
>JBAMBR010000603.1:0-12437 GCA_037044475.1 Zaprionus obscuricornis
GGACGAAAATTTAGTTTTCTTCAAAGGTTGCAAGGGTATGAAATAATCAGCCTGCCGAAGATAACATTGTTTTCTTGTTTTTATTTCAGTACGATTCCCTAACTGCTGATTCGGAATTATGTTTAAAAATTTAGCTTTAAAAAAATCCGCACAACATTAAACATAACTTTAACGTTGCTCCTGTATGTTTTAATTAAATAAAACAATTATTGGAAATCCTTTTACTTCCAAATTTTTTGTGATAAATGTGATTCATATTTACATATATACATATGTTCATATATTATATTTTTTGTATTCATAAATATGTATGCATTTGTGTATGTTCATTTGTATTTAATATTATCAGATATTTAGTTTTAATTCTTGTATGTATAAAGTAATGGTATATACATACATACATATGTAAATTTATGTTCATCTATGATGCGAACACATGCAACATATACACAGTTACATACAAATGAATGTATGTACATACATATGTATATGCACATACATACATATGTATAATTGTAAGAAAATACATACATACATATATAGTCTTAAGAATATATGTATGTACATACATACATCAAAAATATGATTTTATGTGTATAAACATGCACGAATGATAAATGTATATACATATGTATGTATGTAGTACAGGCACCTCCTCCAACCTTTCAACCCTCCACTCTATTTATGTTCAGTGTCTTCGAATATAAGTAACATGTGCATATCATACTTATATATACACATGCAAATACATGTATGCATATACATAAACATATACACATATGTGGAGCTCGATTTGCCAGCGGTCGTTCGTTCGTATTAAAGAAGAAAGAATTATAAATGGCTGCAAGTGTTGGTATGAGTAGAGTATATACAGCCATCCCTGTCGTGCTACTATAGTTGTTACCCTTGGTGTTTCAGCGCACAGATGCAAGCACAGCGCAAGTACAATTGATTCATCTCTTTCACTCTTCAGTAAAAGGCAGTAAAAATGGCCGTGAGTGTATAGTGTGCTAGTTTTCTCTTGCTTATGACGGCCAACATGGAACATGCCAGCGCTACCCTGTCTACGTTTCTGGGCAGGTCTAGTCTTTCGCTTGAGAGCTCATTATCGTTTCGCTTGGCTAACCAGTTAGTCGCCAAGAATTGCGTTCGGGGCGCACTAACACTACACAAACAAGGCCGCCGCAACTTGTGATTATTTTGTCCATCTAGTAAACAAATTTTGTTAGAGTAGCGAACCGGCTCGCAATCCGTGGCTCTTGCCGCCGGGTCGCGCTGAGCTGCGTACGGCAGATCGGAGAAGAATATTAATGCCACCGAATTAAGGCTCACGAAATTTAGTACAAAAACGACATTACTAAATATCTTAATTAAGCTTTACGATAATGATAAACATGACGATAATGTGTTAGTAAAAACCCGCCGATTGAAATAATAATAATAGAAAAGTGTAGTTACGTTATATACACGTAAATGCATGCACAAATTTATTTTTTGCTAAACTCCGTATATACATACATACATACATACATATATAACCATTTATATTGATGCACAAGTGGAACGACAACGAAATGACAGTGCATAAATCAAAAGTCAATTGTGTAGCACTTTCGGTTTAGTTAATTCGATTTTAAAAAACGTCCAGAAATAAATATAGATATTTAATATTTCTACGATGATGCTAACCACAGAACACATCATGCACCATGGGCATCCACACTCATCGATGGGTGTTGGCGTAAGCCAAAGTGCATTATTTGGCTGCTCGACAGCCGGACACAGCGGAATAAACCAGCTCGGTGGTGTTTACGTCAACGGACGTCCATTGCCCGATTCAACACGACAAAAAATTGTGGAATTGGCTCATTCCGGCGCACGACCTTGTGATATTTCGCGAATACTTCAAGTTTCCAACGGATGCGTTAGTAAAATTTTGGGCAGGTGAGAACTTTTATTTTGTTTTTGGACTTAACTTACATGTTTATAATTTGGTCTGGAAAAAATTTTTGAAAATCATCCAATCTATCAACTTTATAAGTTTTTTAAGGACAGATAATTTGTTCTAGTTTGGATCATAAACATGGAAGTTGTGAATCTTTTCATATTCTGGTCCACATAGTATCTTACAGTTGAGCACTCTTTACTGTAGCTTTTTTATTTTTTTGTAATACCCTTTGAAAAGATATATATAATAATCTTAGCAATGACTAACAAATGTATGCTAAATTTGTTAAGTTTATAGGTGTCAAGAGTTAAATTATAAGTTGCATGGAACAATACGAACTATAAATATTATCTTGTTTACCTTTTTCTTTAATGCAATTCAGCAATTTCATATATTTCAAATCGGTAATTTTAATATTATTTAAATCAAGAGAAATTTGTGTTCGAAAGTCAAACAGCGGCTAATGGGTTAAGCAAATAATACAAATGTGTTTATATATATACATATTTGTAAGTAAATATAAAAGTATACAACAATAAAACAGTCAGGAACGCTCAAAAAACTAAAACAAACTTGAAAACAAGTCTGTTGTTCTTATAGTCCTCAAGATCTAGGTGTTCATACGCACGTATGGAACTCGCAACTCAAGCTTAAGTAAACCGATTTTGGTTTTTCTTAGAAATCTGAAACTTACTTCGTTTAAGTACGAGAGAACAATTACTCATCGCATCGATCGATTGTTATTCGAAAAACGGATAATATTTGCCTATTTTGCAAGTCGTTGAAATTTTATGATGAAGCACCTTTTCAAATAGCAAAGTGAATTAAATCCACTACCTGAACCATTGAATACTTTTATTTCTGACAAATCCTATCAAGCGAAATCGTTTTTTTGACAAAGATCCGACAATTCAAATGACTCTTTTTAAGGCTACAAATATTATATAAATATATAAAGAGTTATACTATCGTTATTGCCATTGTCCAAATCAAAGCATATATTTTATGCAAATATATTTTAGGGGTTATTCAAATTCAACTTGAACAACGACTGCAAATTGTGGGTAGTTAAAACAGAAAGAAGAGTTTAAAAAGAGATATTATTGAACATAAGCTGTATATAAATTTGAACCGGCTGGATCGGACTACTATATCATATAGCTGCTATAGCATAAATCGGTCGAAAATTAAGCTTTTGCTTTTTTTTGAGTTGATAGTACAGGGGTAAAGAAGGTCAAGGTCAATCATAGAAAGATTGCGGGTTTGATTTACAAAAACTCGTATTTTCACAGAGTTAACTCTATGTTGGTTGTTCGCGTGTTAGTAAACCATTATTCACAAACAGGAATTGAATGAAGGAAAATCAAAAAATGTTGTCTACCATAGAGCTCTGCAATCAAATCTTTTTATACCCTGTACCCATTGAAGGTATGTAGGCTCCTGTATAGCGTACGAAGAGCGAATTTATTTCACGCTCGTTCTCCCACAATTCGCCCACAAGTATTAGAAGCTTCTGATTTTATAAACACTAGACCCTTGTAATTTTGAAGGGGACTTCTAAGCATTTATATAAAACAGTCGTTAAAGTTAATCAATTAATTTTCACGGTAAATGTAGGCAAAGGCCAGGTCAGCATAAGTAAGATAGGCGATTGCGAGCGAGTGCGTAGCTCGAGCTGTTTCATCAGAATTTTATTTTCGGTTCATAACTTAAGTACATTTATATATTATTAAAGGGTGTAGGGTATTTTTCTGTCGGGTGTACATGACCGTAGCTTTCCTTAGGCAAGGTCTTGACTTGTATATGTATATTCTTGTTCAGCATCAGTAGGCGACTTCAAATCATCAAATCATCATCTGTATTAATTTCAACATAGAATATTCTCTCAGTCTCAATTAGACTGATCGGATTATTATATGATACAGCTGCCATCTATCAAAAATTATATTAAGAACATTATGGGTTATTCAGCTATCCAATTGAAATTTAATGTTTAGGTATCAAGTTTAATCTGTTTAACATTTAGTGACAATTTGTTTTAAAAAATGGTGTTTTCGGTGTTCCGAAAGTAACACTTTCTTCTTTAAATATAAAATAATTCTGTGAGAAGAGTTAACTATTAAGAGACATTGTGGATGTTAGCAGATACATGCGTTAATATAATATATTATGCTTTTATTTGATTGCAGATATTACGAAACAGGGTCAATCAAGCCCCGTGCGATTGGTGGTTCAAAGCCACGAGTAGCAACAACGCCTGTCGTACAAAAAATTGCGGATTACAAAAGAGAATGTCCTAGCATATTTGCATGGGAAATTCGAGATCGATTGCTATCAGAGCAAGTATGCAATAGTGATAATATTCCAAGTGTAAGTGTATATGTCATTAGCAAAACTCTGAAATACTCTCTAATGTTCTTACGTTCATATTATCATATACAGTATATATAGTTTTTGCAAACAGTTAGTTTTTTTTATACCTTTACAGACTGTATATTATTATTAATGGAAATGATCGGTTGAAAATAAGGTGCTTGAACATTTTTTGTTATCCGCCTGAAATTTGTAGGATTTGAATTGTTTTAATAACTGACCATTTCCCCAACTCACAGCATGAAACACAGTTTGCCTCAAAGCGTTCCTGCTTATCGAGGGCCTTCGATTATTGGCAACACCAAGTGTAAACACAGCTTCCAACACCTGCCGACGTATCCGCAGTCGTCCTCTCCGTCAATTTCCGATAACTACCGTTTCAAACACCTTACGAGCTGCAGCGTCTTCGTCCATATGACCGATGTGACATAGCCTACTAAGCCAATGACTCGGAAGAATACGTCAAAGCTCGTATAGCTCGTTCAGCACTTTCCATCTGATACGATAGGCCCAATATATCTTATTGTGACAGTACAGTACAGAGTACTGGTAGGATAAATGCCTCGTATAGTGTAATTTTCGTCTGTTGAGAGAGCTCTACTTCCTGCTGAGCCTAAAGGAAGACCTGTTGGGAAAAGTGATTCTCCTCTTAATCTCCGGGCAGACAGCGGTCATAGCAATGCCAAGCTAAATAAACCCCTTAAGGAATTCAGAGTCGTAGTTGTAGTTGCTTGAGAATCGATACGCCGCGATTTCCAGATAAAGTACACCATAAACTTTGCTTTGCACTTTTTGATTGCTATACTAGATTTAGCTCATTCTTTCAGTAGCCTCATGGGCTGCTGCTTCACCGTACTCGTAAAGGAAAATTAAATCAATGTCATCAGCGTATCCAAGGATGATATCTGTTCATTTATCTCGTGCCCGTTGGATGCGCACTAGCCTTCCTAACGATATTCTCCATTATGATATTGAGTATGAGTATATAAAACAACGGGAATCACCTTGGTGAGATCAATCTTGGTATTGAAGGTTTCGGATTGGTCATTTCCATCCTTGACAGAGCTGATGGTATTTATCCGTACCATCCTGCATAGTTGCGAGGTAATGGTCATAGTCAAAGTTGACTACGTGTAATATGATAGATGCACACTTACATCGATCACAGTAAGGTCGATCTGATTTTTATTCATTTAATCAAGAGAGAACCAAGGTGCATTATGTTAGTCCAGATGACGAAAACTTCTATTGCACGCTAGCTTTTTATGCGCTGTAGTAATGCTCATTTATATATCTTCTCACCCTACCTTGGCATTTAAGTCCCCCAAAAGGATTTTATTGACATGGGATGGGCAGCGGCCGCAAAACTTGTAAGGACATTACATTTATGGCTCGCGAAATATGGTATGACCTTGCATTTTTAAAAGAAAACATTTCATACAAAAACTAAATATTTGAACGGTTGTTTCTCTGTCGGCTATATTATATAGTGTTTTTATGTGAGATGCATAAGTCATAACTGCATAAGTCAAACACTGTATCAACCAGATATCTTAACAAAGTTTTTCATACAAAATCTCAAATTAGTATGCGGTATAGTGGTGCGAGCCGGACAGTTCCCACTTATCCACAGCTATACACATAAGAGAGTATATATTCTATTATAAAGATTGTATACATGGTATCATGTAGTCGGGTGCGATCGATTGTTGGATTGGTTTCCTTACTTGTTTCTCGCCTTATTTGTTTTCTTTGTGGTTTGAAAAGCCATCTGCAAAACAGAATATAAATTCCTTTTTGGATTAATTTTAGAAGCTATGAGGGTTGATGTTTATTCGATATTCATTTATGTTATAATGGACGTAGATACTCACTGTTGGATAGTAGAGCAGTCGACACAATGGATTAAACTATTTCCGAACAATGTCCACCCATCGTTTTTAAAATGGATTAAAATTTAAAAATAGCTTCTCATCTGGCAAAAGATACATTTATGTAGGTAAGCAGAAATGTATCAATGTTCACAAAATCACACTATTTGTTGTACAGTGGATATACAATAATTTTTGAGCGTTTGGCGGTTTTCTTCTTCTTCAAGCGCAAAAAAGGAATATGCTTCAATGAAACTGAAAATTAGAGAATGTTAATGTAGTGGTGAGGGCTGTAGAAAGGTAGGATAATATAGTAATCAAACATCATCGAAAACATAATACTCGTATATAGACATTTTTGTACATATTGTATAAGTTAATCAAATTTGACCATTTGTTTCATATGAAACAAATTTATCAAGGATTACAGCCATTTCTATAGAAATAGACTCTATACATCCATCACACATGGATTATTATACTCGCTGTATGTTCAATCGATCTGCCTACAATTCAAAATTATATCCCTGTAAAGGATACATTAATTTTAGCTAAGAGTTTGTAACACCCAAAAGGTGGCGCAACAGACCTCTTTTAAGATATAAATTTACGTCCAGCAACAACAGTCGGGTCCCAATCTAATTATTAATCAAACTAATTATTAATCTTAAAGCGATCTATACTATCACATATGCCTCTCGTGGCCATAAACTTTATGTAAGTCTGCTAGCGGCGGATCGGATTACGACATAATATAGCTGCCAAAGACAATCAAGTTTTTATACGAAACATTAATACTTCTTACAAAGCAGGAATTTACATAAACATTCCCGTGTGCTTGTCGGAGCTAAATGAGCAAGGGATATCAATACTTATATGATATCAGTTATATTCGGTACTACGGGCTGAGAGTACGTTCGAAGGTTTCGCCTTGTGGTTGGGACCCTTGTGAGAGTATAGTGGTGGCAATATAATAATATAACTCTAATAGTCTCCGATATCGATATATTTATACGGATGGTCCGATAAATATGGTCAAATTAATTCTGATAAAATTATTTAAACATTTTGAGGCGTGGTACGCCTTAACGGAATTTGCAACGCTTTTCAAACTAAAACAAGACATCAAGGTTACCTTCGGCTGGCCGAAAATCTAATACCCTTCTCGTCTTAAAAGAAAATTTTGTATACAAATACTTAATTTTTGGCCGATTGTACCTATGACACCTATATAATATAGTGGTCCGTTCCGGCCGGTTCCTGCGAATATACAGCGTATGAGCATAAGGAGTATCTACAACAAGTTTGTTACCTTTTAAACTGAGAGGCAAGTTTGGGTTGAAACAGACAAGCAGACAGACTGAATTTATGAATATATAATATATACAAAGTAGGGTCTGCCACGACTCCTTAGGGCCATAACAAACTCCTGTCCAAAATTAATATAACCTCGTTAAGGGTATACAAAAACTGAAAAAACTAATAGCTGAAAGAAGTAACAAAACCTCTATGCAATTGGTGGTCGATAAAATTAAATGTTTAACGTGCCATATTGCACAATATGTGTGATGAGGGCCTTCAGTCCATCAGATTCCGCTAGTTGGAACAGAATGTGAATGTGTGTGTCGAGATCTTATAGCATTGACCCTTCTTGTAAAAACATGAATAACATGAAAGCATGAATAACAGCACTTTTGGTTCTAAGTGTTGACACGTGGCCTACGAACCGCGCCCTGTGCCTTGTGCCTTGCGCCCAGCGGTCTGTGTAATCAACTTTATATTTCGCCGTCCACGTTGCGGCTGTGACTATAACAAAGAATCACTGGTTGTTTTATATTTACAGATAAAGACATCAAAAGACATCAAAAGCATTCGCATTGGCAATCCCAATTGTAGACCCTTAAACGACAAACAGAATATTGTTGTGTTCAAATTTTCACAATTAAAAAAGAAATGCTACGACGACAAAAAATAACGTCTACATTACACTGAAGAAACTGTCAGACAATATGCTATATGCAAGAAATTCCTCAAATAGAAAACGTGAACTAAAATAAATACCAGAAGAACTTAAGAATTTAACGCTTTATCAAGATATTATCGGAACAGAATTTGAATGCTTCTGAATTAGTGAACGTCCCACAAAATGAATTTATTTATTTATTTCAACTTATATCCTTAATCTGTGCTCAAAACAAATTAATACAATTTCGAATAACCAGAAGTAACAATTAAATAAAGTAAATTGCACTCAAATTTAAGACACCTTGTACCTTTTAATAGCAATGTTTTCATACATATACACTCGGTCCCACCAAAAAAATATTTTATATTATATTTTTTCAGAATTGTTTAACAATTTGATATATTTTATATTTAATTTTAACTTCAACTATACAAACATATATAAAGACTGCGTTCACTTTACTTTAACCTACATATACTAGATATTATACCCTTTTCAATAACTTGTGGGGTACCCCCCTATATGCAAAGCTTCCACAAGGCCTTTTGGCATGGAGATTACAAGTTTCATTGTTCCTTCAGTCGTAATTTTCCCTCAATCCTCCACTATTACATCCATGAGCATTCTTTGAAGTAATTATGTGCTTCCGGATCTTTCTTTCGAGAAGACCCCATAAATGCTCAATAGGATTGAGCTTCGGAGGAGCTCTGAAGCTCTGAATAATATGTTCCCAGCTGATTTTTGATATTATAAAGTAGCCAAAGCTTTCTGTTATGTGCCGTATGCTTTGAGTCTAAACTAAATATTTTTTTGTTTAACTTTTTTTTTTCTTCCATACTAAATCTTTTTCTTTGATTCCAAAGATGCAGAACTTATTCCCGTCTGAAAATATAACTTGATTTCAGAAGTCAGGGGCTTTAAAATAAGCTCATTTGCAAAAGATAGGCGCTATCGCCTATTGACTTCGGTACCCAGCCTTTTGTATGACACCGTGTGCCGTAACCTCCAAAACCGTTTTAAAAGAACTATTCTCTGGATTTGGAGCTGTGCTTCATTGATTGCCATCCTAGATTTACGCCGAATAGACCTAATAACAGCGCTTTGTTCAAACGGCGGGCGGCCGGGTCGAACCATTGGCCAGATACTGCCTGTAAAATGAATTTTTTTTTTTATCGCTCCACAACAGAAATGCCTGTGTCTTTTTTCTCCATGCGGAAAATCTTTATAATGTAATGTAAAAATTATGATTTATTGAAAAATAAACCCTTTACCTTCGCAACGTTATTAACAGTGCCGTCAAGTAATCTGACTATAATCGCACAATCTTCCATTCCACCCAACTTCAAAAAACTGTACGCAGACTTTTGCGTGTACATATTTTTGTAGAGTTAAACTTAAAATTGAATATGAAATACATATATTGAATTGTCAAACAATTCTAAAAAAAATATAATATTAAAGAAAATAAAACGTAGTTATGTTTAAAGACAAATTTGTTAAAAATACGTATAAATAGCTGAAAAGTTTAAGTTTTAGGTTTTTTTTTTGGGTTTACGAAGATTTGTAATCCCGTGTGTACATATGTATATGTATGTTTGAACATGAACAAAGAATTTAGTATTAAAATTAAAAATATGCCAATTCTGCTGAAAACTGCAATCTTTGGTCTATACAAAGAAAACATATTAATATTGAATCATAATTTACGTGAAGGCCCTAACTCACAAGACATTATCTTAAAATCTGATTTTTTATCAATGTGTCATTTTAAAATTGAAATGCATTTAACATACATACTTATGGTATAGTTTTTATATTTAGTTCTTGAACTTACAAACAGATACAAGATATAATAATAAATCTGGTCGTAAGTATAACGAAAGCTTAAAGCCACTACAGCTACAGCTGTTAAAACCTATGTTAAGCGTAATAAGTTTTAGGTTTTTTTAAGTTTTAGGTTTTTTTTTTGGGTTTACGAAGATTTGTAATCCCGTGTGTACATATGTATATGTATGTTTGAACATGAACAAAGAATTTAGTATTAAAATTAAAAATATGCCAATTCTGCTGAAAACTGCAATCTTTGGTCTATACAAAGAAAACATATTAATATTGAATCATAATTTACGTGAAGGCCCTAACTCACAAGACATTATCTTAAAATCTGATTTTTTATCAATGTGTCATTTAAAAATTGAAATGCACTTAACATACATACTTATGGTATAGTTTTTATATTTAGTTCTTGAACTTACAAACAGATACAAGATATAATAATAAATCTGGTCGTAAGTATAACGAAAGATGTACACACGGGATTACAAATCTTCGTAAACCCAAAAAAAAAACCTAAAACTTAAACTTTTCAGCTATTTATACGTATTTTTAACAAATTTGTCTTTAAACATAACTACGTTTTATTTTCTTTAATATTATATTTTTTTTAGAATTGTTTGACAATTCAATATATGTATTTCATATTCAATTTTAAGTTTAACTCTACAAAAATATGTACACGCAAAAGTCTGCGTACAGTTTTTTGAAGTTGGGTGGAATGGAAGATTGTGCGATTATAGTCAGATTACTTGACGGCACTGTTAATAACGTTGCGAAGGTAAAGGGTTTATTTTTCAATAAATCATAATTTTTACATTACATTATAAAGATTTTCCGCATGGAGAAAAAAGACACAGGCATTTCTGTTGTGGAGCGATAAAAAAAAAATTTCATTTTACAGGCAGTATCTGGCCAATGGTTCGACCCGGCCGCCCGCCGTTTGAACAAAGCGCTGTTATTAGGTCTATTCGGCGTAAATCTAGGATGGCAATCAATGAAGCACAGCTCCAAATCCAGAGAATAGTTCTTTTAAAACGGTTTTGGAGGTTACGGCACACGGTGTCATACAAAAGGCTGGGTACCGAAGTCAATAGGCGATAGCGCCTATCTTTTGCAAATGAGCTTATTTTAAAGCCCCTGACTTCTGAAATCAAGTTATATTTTCAGACGGGAATAAGTTCTGCATCTTTGGAATCAAAGAAAAAGATTTAGTATGGAAGAAAAAAAAAAGTTAAACAAAAAAATATTTAGTTTAGACTCAAAGCATACGGCACATAACAGAAAGCTTTGGCTACTTTATAATATCAAAAATCAGCTGGGAACATATTATTCCAGAGCTTCAGAGCTCCTCCGAAGCTCAATCCTATTGAGCATTTATGGGGTCTTCTCGAAAGAAAGATCCGGAAGCACACAATTACTTGCAAAGAATGCTCATGGATGTAATAGTGGAGGATTGAGGGCAAAATTACGACTGCAGAAACAATGAAACTTGTAAATCTCCATGCCAAAAAGCCTTGTCGGAAGCTTTGCATATAGGGGGGTACCCCACAAGTTATTGAAAAGGGTATAATATCTAGTATATGTAGGTTAAAGTAAAGTGAACGCAGTCTTTATATATGTTTGTATAGTTGAAGTTAAAATTAAATATAAAATATATCAAATTGTTAAACAATTCTGAAAAAATATAATATAAAATATTTTTTTGGTGGGACCGAGTGTATATGTATGAAAACATTGCTATTAAAAGGTACAAGGTGTCTTAAATTTGAGTGCAATTTACTTTATTTAATTGTTACTTCTGGTTATTCGAAATTGTATTAATTTGTTTTGAGCACAGATTAAGGATATAAGTTGAAATAAATAAATAAATTCATTTTGTGGGACGTTCACTAATTCAGAAGCATTCAAATTCTGTTCCGATAATATCTTGATAAAGCGTTAAATTCTTAAGTTCTTCTGGTATTTATTTTAGTTCACGTTTTCTATTTGAGGAATTTCTTGCATATAGCATATTGTCTGACAGTTTCTTCAGTGTAATGTAGACGTTATTTTTTGTCGTCGTAGCATTTCTTTTTTAATTGTGAAAATTTGAACACAACAATATTCTGTTTGTCGTTTAAGGGTCTACAATTGGGATTGCCAATGCGAATGCTTTTGATGTCTTTTGATGTCTTTATCTGTAAATATAAAACAACCAGTGATTCTTTGTTATAGTCACAGCCGCAACGTGGACGGCGAAATATAAAGTTGATTACACAGACCGCTGGGCGCAAGGCACAAGGCACAGGGCGCGGTTCGTAGGCCACGTGTCAACACTTAGAACCAAAAGTGCTGTTATTCATGCTTTCATGTTATTCATGTTTTTACAAGAAGGGTCAATGCTATAAGATCTCGACACACACATTCACATTCTGTTCCAACTAGCGGAATCTGATGGACTGAA